>CP092726.1:18748064-18755564 GCA_030273425.1 Microplitis manilae | reverse complement strand
ATCTCTTGAATCTTTGAAAAGATTCATATGGAGTTATTTTTTTCGTTTTTTATCTTTTCCCTTGAACTTCGTTGTTTCGGGAATAATACTAAGTAAAGATCACACGAAATAAAACGGGTCCGCACACCGATTCCATCACACCCCTCCCACCTCATCAAGAAAAGGAGGTGAGCTTGCTGGCCTCTTTTTCTTCCAGCTTCACTCTTCCCGCGGTAGCGAATCTCGCCGCTTCTCGAGCCTGTCCAACAGGTCCTAGGCGGTCTTTTTCGTGGGCTGAATTCTCGGTGCCAGGACGTTTGTGTACCGCGTAGCCTCGTGTAACCGCAGCGTCTCGTCGTACGCCGTGAAGACGACCCTCTTTGCTACCTTCTGGGCCTCACTTTGGCCAAAGGTGTTAAGGACACCAGAGGCGTCTGGGTCGTGGAAGGAAACAAGTTTCCTGGCTTGTCCTCGAAATAGGCCGGGTAATCTTTCAATAGTGGTGCATCGTCGTAATCCAGCCACGTTGCTTCCCACTGAAGTGATGCAACCGTGAACTGGGGACCGCTTGTTTCAAGTGGGCCCGGGTTGGTAGTCGCTCTGGTATTGTTTTCGGTGTTGGTCTCGGTGTTGGCGCCCGTGGGATTGTCTGGTTCCCAACTAGGAACTTCCCTAACCAGTTCTGCCGTCGACTGGGGACCGCTTGTTACAAGTGGGCCCGGGTTGGTGGTTGTTTTGACGGGCCTGGCTAGTTTTACCATCACGGTGCTGGCTGGCCGCATTACGGGCCGTTTTGCTGGTCTCTCAAACCCTTAATTTGTTGGGTCATATGGTTCGGGCTTCTTTACCAGGCGGTATTTAACCTTCTGGACCTTCCTTAGCTGGATGTCGGGCCTTTTCCGGGTGTAGGTGGCCGTTATTGTTGCTGCTGCTGTTGCTGAGGCAGTTGCTGAGGCAGTCGGGAGTGTGGTGGTCGCGGTGGTAGTTGCGGTGGTTGGCGTGAGTACCAGGTGGGGTTGCAGCTGGAGCATCTTCTCTAATAGCCACAATTCTTCCTCCATCGTGAACTACCCCATCTTTTCTTCTTAATTGCTTGGATCTATTGTGTCAACGACTGAAAAAATATTTTTACCATGCAGATATGCACTAAAATCGTCGAGATATCGCAGGGAATACTTATCGATTATTGTGCGGTGGCTGAGTGGGTGATAATCACCTTACGGTCTTCATTCTCCGGACTTCTTTTGCGCTAGATGAAGTGGCGAAGCCCAGGCGATGTTTGACGGTCTGCAAATGCCCTGCTTAATCATATTTCGGAAGTCTGCTTGCGCTATTTACAATTTATCTGGAGCCAAGCGTCTAGCTTTCCATGAGACTGGCGGTCCGGGCGTTGTTCGGATGTAGTGCACGGTCACGCATTTTTTCTTGCGGGCGTATGTTGCATCTGGTCGCGTTATATAGGCAAACTCTCGGAATAATGGCATGAATGCGGAGTTGTCCTCAACGTCATTAATATTTACCTCAGCTAGTGTGCTACGGGGATTTTCGGATGCTGATGAACCAATGATTCCGTCACATAGGCATTTACGCTTTAGGTTGACTAGCAAGTCGAAATGACTTAGAAAGTCTGCACCTATTATTGGTTTAGTGACATCAGCGGTTATAGAATCCCAAGTAAAGTCACGACGTAATCCAAGGTTTAGTGTGTGTTTCATCAATCCATGGGTTTGAATTATGGTACCGTTGACCGCGTACAATCGATAGCGAAGTATTCCGTTCCAGTGATTCGATCTTTAATGAACAAGCGTTTTCCTGCCATTTACATCCTGGTACGCATGATCGGGCGTTTTTCCCATGCTTCCGATAGTACCAGTACAGACCGTATTTCTTAGATACACGTGTAAAAGTTTTCCCATTTAAAGAGGTTCGAGACTGATTTTCGAAATAATACCTAAATTCTGAAATTTTATTCACTGAAAGAGTTCTAAAAAAAAAGATCACTGTTAAAATTTCAAATCGATTCACTACACCATTGTTGAGAAATAGTTTTTCAAAATTCGTCTTAATACACGGGCGTAAATTGGAATAATTTTTGGAGGTGCTATATCTTTTGCTACAATGATACCATCGCTGCAAATTATTCAGTATCAAATAATTAACCATTTCTGAACACATTAAAATTTTTTTTAAGATTAATCATGGGTTTGTTATTAAATTATTAATAAAATAAGAGGTGAATTTTAGTTAATGACGTTACATGTGTTGTGAAGCAAAGAAACGACGGCAACAGTGTTAAACGACACAACCGCGGGAAATTTGAAAAACTAAGGATCACTTATAAATCTTAAACTTTTTTTTGTTGATCGTTTAGAATATCTGGCAACAGATTTGTTAATTCATAATTAAAATAATGGTAATATCCCAGAGAGGAAAGTACCACGGGCCCAGTCTTGTCCCAACTTTATAGAACCTTGGGCCAGGCTTGTAAGCCAGTCTTGGCCCAGTTTTGGTAAAAGTCTGGGATGATAATCTCGGGTCAAGCCTGGTTGCCAGGTCTGGCCCATGCTTGGTTGCCAGGCCTGGCCCAGGCTTCTTGCCAGGCTTGGCCCAGGCTTCGAGGAAACGAATAAATTTAATATAAAAAAATTTTATTATTATTAACCTCGTAGAGTTCATGATCATTAACGTTTAAATTATCTAAGGGAGGTAAATGATGTGAAAAAAACTCGGTAAATATTCTACTGGGCTCTGGGCGCGAACTGCTGTCCTTCTGATTGCTAGGCTCGAACGGTAGCTACTGGACGAACCTAGCAATGTTGAAATGATACATTTATATGATCTACTTATTAAACGCCCAAGGCTAGGTTGCCCAGTCTTGGCTCAAGCCCGGGTAATCATTGGGTCAGCCAAAGCTCGGTTACCCGGTCTTGGCCCAAGCCTGGCTTGCCATTGGATGGCCAAGGCTGGGTTACCCAGTCCTGGCCCAAGCCCGGGCCAATAGAGGTGAGCCAAAGCTAGGTTCCCCAGTGCTGGGCCAAGGAGAGCCCCGTTGTTCAACTCTGGCAGCTCCTGCATGGGTAACTATTATTATAAACTTTTTAGAAAATAAAAAAATTAATAAGCAATTGTAAGGCGAAAATTTTTAATTGATAGATTTTTTATTAGTGATACAACAAATTTTAAAAAATTTTTTTAACACAAGCAAGTAATAAAATTTTTAATATTATAAAAGTTAAAAATCTAGCGATAAGAAAATAAATAATTTACTTTGGAGAACTGACTTTTTTGCAATGATCTAAAATCTTTTGCATTATTTTTTTGGTTTTAATGGCTTGAGGAACATCATTTTCTTTGTGTTGAAGAAGTTTTATGGTACTATCAGTTCCATTCTCCTGGTAAATTTTCAAAATTGAATCATAAGTTATTCCCGCCGATGCTAATCTTTTAATGATAGCAGGAGAAACTAAATCCTTCAATGGCTTAAAAGACGGAATAATCGAAGTCGAAAGCTCGTGTTGATTTAATTTTCGAAGAACTTCATCAAAACTTAATGTTGTGTTAATAATGTCTGAAGATGTTAAATGCTTTTTGACCAATTTTTCTAGCATGTAAACATCATACTCAGCATTATGTGCTCTTTTAGTACATAATGATAATGTCTCAGAAGCTAATGATGTTAATGATAATTGTTTACTTCCTTGCGATCAGGAAATTTTTGCTTAAACAGTTTCAACGTGTCTTGGAAGCTACTGATTACAATTCGAAAATCGTTAATCAGATTTTCATTTTGAATCGCTCGTAATAATCGAGGAGCGTCAAATGGACAGTTATGTGCAATCATGATACATGGGTTTACGAGAGCTTTCAAAAAAGATAACAGTTTTTTTAATGCTTCTGATAATAATACAGTTGTAACTTTTCGTCCATAATAAAATAAATCCTGACCACGGCTAGTTAAGCCGTTGCTTTCAGAAGCATGGGTTGATATTAGCTGCGTAGGTTTGATGTATAAACTAAATACTTGATCCGATGATTTTAAAGCTATCTGTGAAATATAAGCAGTCATATGGAATCCAGCAGTCTCCAAATCGAAGTAAACGATAGAATATTTTTCAGACACTATTTTTTTTGGAATTATTTCTTGGCTCGGCGGTGAATTCTCTTTATCGGATTCGTCACCTAAGAGTCCTATATTACTCTCATACGTATCTACTTCTGTAGCTTCTCTGCAAAATCACAATTGGGATCGAATTTTTTTCTTTTCTTGACGATTTCGCTTAAAGTCAGGAGTTTTTCTCTTAACTTTTCTTTTTTCAGCAATTTTTTCATTAATAGCTATCATTTTTTTTAAGTTACTGCCTACTGGAATGGACGTTTTTTTCACAACATCGGATAAATAATTCTCACCCTCATTTTTCTGAAGAACAGTGCATCCATAGCGAAAGTCACAGGATTCACTGACGCTGTCGCATACAGATTTCGGAGCTTTTCGGGCCATTATCGAATTTACACTTTCATTACCTTGAGTAGAAGCTCCACCAACAAATTGTTGAGCATTATGAGCCAATCTTTTAAATTCCAAGACTAAAGCATCAAAAAGTTTTAAATTTTTAAAGCCTCCAAAAACACTTTTATGTTTATAAGTTTCGGGAGTTTTTTTAAATCCACACCAGCTTCCACATTTATCATGCTTATTAAAAACATGATAAGGAATATTTTCTATAGCTGCAGCCAATGAAGCAATGTCATTTTTATTTTGAGCTACTGCTTACGAAAAACATCGATGCAAATATGTTATTGAATCATTCGATAACTCTTTATCAGAATCCAGATTTTTTGTATTTAATTTATAGAACAAATTTTTATCACCTTTGGATGTATGATTCTGTTCAGATAACTCTAATGCAGGATGACTAGCTAATTTTCGTATTGCACTTATACTCGAAGAATCATAATCGCCAATGAAAATGTCAACTTCAATATTTTGGTCCTTTAAGATAGGATTGTCGGTGACTAGTTTTACTGCTGAGTGAGCTTCCATTGCCTTTGCACTGCCATAAAAATTCAAACGGCAATCGTGACCATCTTTGGGATGTCCAGCTTCACATAGTCGACAAATTTTATTGGTTGTCTCATAACTTATAATTTTTCCTGATTGCATCCCAATCATTGAAGAATCACCATTATCGCTGTCGTACGTGAAGCCGTTTGCTCGCCCACTGTAACCCATGTCAAGTGAGCCAATAATAGGGATGGCAAAGTCGATTCCGATTCCAATCGAGAACCGACTTTTCTTTAAAAAAAATCGATTGTTTAGAGTCGACATTTAGTTTCTGAAGTCGATCAAGAATCGGTTTTTAACATTCGACTTTGAGATAAATTTGTCCAAGACAAATTGGTCCGAGCGGTGGTGAAATATTTTAATGAAGTATTTGCTGCACTTTGAAATTTTGCATGGTAACACTTTTAGAATAGATAAATAATAAATCATATGTTTGGCTGATCCTTTTTGTAAAGGGGATACTGCGTATAGTGCAAATTTGCAATAAAATATGTCAGATAATCTGCTTGATTCACGATCAGCATAAAATTAAATGAAATTTATGAAAATTTTTAAGACAGAAATGAATAAGCCAGTTACTTTTAGAAATTAAAATATAGAACCAAACAACCCAAAAATTGTATTTTTATCCTACAATAAAATTTAGATGAAATATATGTGAAGGCAAACTATTCGTAACGTGATTGGTCGAAAACGAAAAAATATATGCAAACGACACAAAAATATACATTAAAATAAATATATGAAAAACGACACACGCGCGCTTGCGCGCAAAATACGTACGCTAGTATAATAAAAACGAAGTGTTTGATTCAAGCTGAAATTCTAATAGCATCTAAATAATATTTATAGAAAAATACTTAAAAAAAAGTCATACGCTTTCGTTAATGTTAAATAACAACTAAACATTTAATAAATTTAACATGAGCTAAAGAGAATCGCTTTAGACAGTAATATATGGGGCATTCCACACCAATCACCGGGGTCGTGGACCTGATCATTGTTTATTTACTCAATTACTTTACATGTTGTAGTCTTTGTTGGAAGACACACCCACGATTTATTTCAAATTTTTGAATCGCTTTTCCAAACAGTTATGGATTTTTAAAAATTTTGGATAAAAAATATTTGAATGTGGCTGCGTATTAATTTTCACTCAAAAATCGATCAAAATCGACTTTTTGTATCGATTAATCGATTCCAAGAATCAAAATGAACAGACTCGACGTGGGAATCGGAAATCGATTCTTTGATAGATCTTTCCATCCCTAGCCAATAATCCTCACAACATTATCATCATTTACGTCAGACGTTCGTTTTCAGGCCTAATTTATAAAATTCAAAAAAATATTTATTTTTAAAAGGAAATACCAAAGTCGCAGGTTTCATTTTACTTTTTTTTAAATGCTCATACATAATATCTTAAAAACATATTTTAATACAATCCTCTTCTAAAAAGTTGATGACCGGATGTCGTATTGTTTTACGTCACTTCTGTGACTATTTTATTCGGTTGTCAATTGGTCGACTGAGATAGTGGCGGGATTTTTGAAAGAATGAAGGCGAGCGAAGCGAGCATGTTAAGTCTAGTAATTGTTAAAATAGTTAAAATTGACTTAGTATTTTAATCGCTTATTCTTTCATTCTCTTTCCATTCGCTCGACTCACCGTCGCGAGTGTGTAAGCCGCACAACTAATTTCTCCGTATTCAATGTTTACTCAAACTCTTAAACACATTCTTTTTCTTTCCAAATCATTTTTATATTTCATTTAAATTATTATTTTCAATTCTCTTTACGGATAAGATAAAGACAGAAAAAATAAAAAACCGATGTTCGAAGTAAACTGCCGAGATTTATCGATCGCTTCACCTAATAACAAAACTACACATATATATATATATGTATATATATATTAGGGTGCTCCATTTGAAACGAACATTTTTTTTTAGCGACACAAGAAAATTTTGTTATTTATATTAAGGAAAAAAATTCCCTTAAAATTTCAGCTCTTAATTTTAATTTTGAGACTTCGACTCGAGCATCACAGTTTTCCCATTTAAAAAGCATGTAAATCAAATAACTTTTCTTTTAAATTTCTATAACTTAGCCCGGTTTTAAGCTATCTTTTTGGAGCTAGCTCTTATTTCTAGAATATTTGTTGCTTTTTAAAAGTGTATAAAACGGTTTTGGTCTGACATGATCCATATCGAATGTATCAGCTCCGAAAATCAATTTTTTACTGTTTTCATTTATTTTTGTTAATAATGAAGAAACAGCTCATCTTACAAAAAATATACATAGGATAAATCTTTCAGAAAATTCCCGTTGATTTATTTGGCCAGGGACTTAAAATAATTTTTCGATCGCCACACTTTCCCAAGCGACGCTAGAGGGCGATGGAATTTATCCCTTTTCGTATGTGTGGCGGATGGGTCAGGTAATAAGAGCATGCACAAA
>CP092726.1:18540564-18738064 GCA_030273425.1 Microplitis manilae | reverse complement strand
CGTTTTCTACTCTACTGTATAGTGAATAACGTCATAAGTATGGTGTCACACTCCATACTTATGGTATTCAATGCTATAGTATATAAGAGTATGGTGATAAATATCATACATACATTTCTTTCCGTGTAAGTCTTTATAAATATTTATCTTTTTTCATCATAACAATATTAATATACATCCTTAATATATAATAATACTTATGGTTGAAAAACAAATTAATTTATTAATAAGTTATTGTATGTAAAAAATATTAATTATATAATTTTTTATCTAAATATACTCATCGACATAATTAATGGACATTTTTTTTTTTTCCCAAAGAAAAATTGGATTCAGTGTGATTATTAAAAAAAAAAAATCGTTCCATTTAACTTGAAATTTTATAAAACTAAAATAAATCATTATTCAAAAAAGTGCCATCCGGCCATACCAAGGATGGAAAGGTATATTTCTTATTTATGAAATTTTATACCTATTTTTTGGGTAATTATTTTAATCGGATTCATAGATGAGCCAAATCGATCGATTATTTTGAAAGTTGTCAAAGTGGGAAATTTTCTCAATTTAAAGATAAATTGTCTTATATTAATTTATTTTTAAATATTCGCGATCATCAATTTGTTAAAAGAAATTGTTATAAAACACATCTAAATTATGAATAATTTAAATAACTTTCAATATTAAATCTTTGTTATGTTCTGAGGTACTTAATCATGCAGCCATCAAAATCTATCGTGTAGTTTGACTTTTAAATTAGAATGTTATGTTCATTATTATCAATTTTATTTTCCTTATCAACATTCCCATGCAGGAGCTGCCAGAGTTGAACAACGGGGCCCTCCTTGGCCCAGCACTGGGGAGCCTAGCTTTGGCTCACCTCTATTGGCCCGGGCTTGGGCCAGGACTGGGTAACCCAGCCTCGGCCATCCAATGGCTAGCCAAACTTGGGCCAAGACTGGGTTGTCTAGCCTTGGCCATTACAATGATTACCCGGGCTTGGGCCAGGACTGGGTAACCCAGCCTCGGCCATCTAATGGCAAGCCAGATTTGGGCCAAGACTGGGTGACCCAGCCTTGGCCATTCAATGGCAAGCCAGACTTGGGCCAAGACTGGGTGACCTAGCCTTGGCCATTACAATGATTACCCGGGCTTGGGCCAGGCAACCAGGCTTGGCCCGAGATTATTATCCCAGACTTTTACCAATACTGGGCCAAGACTGGCTTACAAGCCTGGGCCCGTGATACTTTCCTCTCTGGTTTAGCGCTGTTCTTATTGTTGTCTCTTGGTGGCGTTTCTTCTTGGAGGCCAGCAAATTCCCACAGCGAATATTGCTCTAGAACCGTCATTCTGCGCAATTTTAAAGAAACGCATCGGTCTCCTAACCTTGCTGTTATCTAAAAATAAACCGGATGGAAAACGGATTCGGAAAACGTTATGCTAAAATTATAGAGTCGTGCGAGGCTTTCCTGGTAAGGAACTAGACAGGAACACTTTAAGAATGCCTGACGTAAAAATGAATTTAATTTTTTATGTTTATAGATTAAAAAAAATAAAAAAAGCCATGCAGTAGCCAAAATGGAAGTAGATTTCTCATTATATGTGATTATTTCAACCTTTTAAACAATCATTAATAACAAAATAAATGTTTTTTTGAAAAAACTCAGAAATTCTCGAGGTTATAGAGCAAAAAAAATTATCAAAAAATTTTAAAAGTGAAATGCAAAAAATTGAAGAAATGAAATTAGAAAATTAAAAAAACTATAGGAATGGTAAATTAAATAACGAAAATCGAAGTTAAAGAGATTTAAATTATCTACGAAAAAGTATGCTGTGTCGTTAGCAGATTTCATAGTTTACTATAGGATAAATAGTTAAAACAAAATTAAATATAATGATTATAGGGAATCTAGATATCGTTCTGGCATCATGATTGGTTTACGATCAAAAACTAGATGCACTGTGTTGTAAATGTAAGAATGATACACCGTTTTTTTATGTCTATCAGGTAAATTAACTAATTTGATACTACTATAAAGAACTTTTTTAATTTTGAAGAGCTATCATTTTATTTAATTATATAACAAATTGAAAAAAATTGTGTTTAAAATATGTACTTTCCTATTTTAGAAGTAATAAAAAAAATTTTAAGTTCCAATTTTAATACACCCTTGGATGATAATGAAATTCAGGGAGGTTGATCATCAGCAATGAACAATGCCAGAGATTGGAATGGACATGGATTGATACAATGAGAAGAAAACAATATAAAAAATCTGGGCATCGGTTGACCCTGCGGGCCAGCCCCAAAACTTCCCGCTGTTTTCGAGCTCACGGAGCTCAAAAACATCGTTGTAAATACATTTTCGAGCTCTTCGAGCTCGAAAATACTTTTGCATGCCATTATTTTCGAAAAAAACAGTTTTTAGCATTTCTTTCTCCCGCGATAACTCTCAAAAGAATTATCCGATTTTGATGTTTAAGGTGGCAATCGACGCGTTTTAATAAATTCTAAAGCTGATTAGATTTTTGGATTGTGTGGTTGAGTTGTTTCAAAGATATTCGCAAAAAACTGTTTTTTATCATTTCTTTCTCCAACGATAACTCTCGAACGAATTATTCGATTTAGATGTTTGAGGTGGCAATCGACGCGTTTCATTGAGTTCTAGAGCTGATTAGATTTTGAAGTCGATCGTATAAGTCGTTTTCAAGAAATCAATAGAAAACTAAAAAAAAAAAATTTTTTTTTTTCGTAATTGGCCAATATCTTCGAGTCTACTTGGTCAAATGATCTGAAATTTTCAGAAAAGTTGATGGCCAAAAAACTCTTTCGATTGCCGCCTTAACCATCCAAATCGGTTTATTAGTTAAAAAGTTATAAAGAGTTTACATACATACATACACACACACACACACACACACACACACACACATACATACAGACACTCGGACATCATTCTAAAAATAGTCAGAATAGCTTCCTAGGACCTCAAAACGTCGACATCCGATGAAAACTCGATTTTTGAAAATCGGGGTGAAAACAATAACTTCCCGAAATTTTTGAAAATCATCGATTTTCTAAGCGGGAAGTTAAAAAAAAATCTATTTATAAAGATGTACCACTTGTATAATTTATGGGTAATAATAAAAAAAATCAAATCGATTTTACTTTATATTTTTAAAGCCACATTCAGTGTATGTTTTACTAAGTAAAAATTGCTTTTAAAAAATCATATATTTTTGATCACCCATACAAAGTTGCCGTTAATGGAAAAAATGCCGTAGGTTGGCCGATGTCCGACTGCAGTCGCTCGGCCAAGCATTGGCAATTAGTAATGGCCCAAACTTGGTTAATTACTAGCAGCCGATTAATTTTTCATCAAGATAGCGTAATCAAGTTGAAGTGATATTCATTTAAATTTTTTGATGTATATGTTATGGTATTACTGCTTTCATATCGGAATAAGACTTTCTGTACCGGAAACGACAGTCATACGATGCTGCCGATGGCTGGCCAATGAATGGTTCCTTATGACTGGCCAATAAATGGTTACTTATGACTGGCCGATTATCGGTTTGCAACGTTGGGCCACTATTTGGTGAATCAGTGGGCCATGATTGATTCTTGTTAAATGAAAAAATCTACTCATCAATTACTAATTATTCAAATAACTTATTATTACAGTTTTCTTTAATTAATAATTCGTTATTTTTGAATTAAACTAAGTCTTAATTAATAAATATTTTAATTTTCCGATTAAAATTATTTACAACTAACAATTAAAATATTTTTAAATTCGTTATTATTTGCAATTAACAACCGCAAATTTTATAACTTAACTTATAAAAGTTAATTTATTTAAAAAATAAGACATATATTTTAAAGTAAATGTCATTTTTAATAAAAGTGGTAGAGCAAAATAATTACAGTGGGTTCTTAAGAACTAATTAACTAAATTTAATAAGTTTTATTTTAAAAAATCATGTAATTATAATAAAAATAATACGAAATTATTTTCTTTAAATAATCGATAATATTAATTAAATTGCTCGTTACATTTTATAAAACTGAGTGGTTGTAACAAAATGAATAAGTAGATCATTTAAAAGTATCTACTCAACATCAGCAGGTTCGTCCGGTAGCCAGCGTTCAGACCCAGTAATCAGAAGGACGGCAGTTCGCGCCAAGAGCCCAGCAGAATTTTCACCGAGTTTTTTCACATCATTTACCCCACTTGAATAGTCTAAACGTTAATGATTACGAATTCTCTTAGGAAGTTAAAAAAATAAAAATTTTTTTAATTTAATTTATTTGTTTGCTTGGCTGATTGCTGGCTGCCATTGATCGGCCGATAGTCGAGCGCCATTAATGGCCCGAGGTTATCATTTTGACTATGAGCCGTTTATCGGCCAATAAAAATTGCCATTGCTGAGCCATTAATCGAGATTCTTGGCCCAGTAATGGCCCGATACAGGGCCGATTTCCAAACTTTGTATGGGGCATCGGCCAACCTACGGCATTTTTTCCATTAACGGCAACTTTGCATGGGTATGTTAGACGCATACGCATAGAGCGTAAGCAAATCTCTCATCACGAGAGTAAAGATTACCGGTAAATTTAAGTGAGTGCTGACGGGTTAAGAACCACATCCCTTCTTCCTGGACCAAATCATCTTTCGATCAGGAACCAACAGAAGCCGTCCACGGGAGATGCAGTCCAAAGACCCCAAAGACCAACTTGCAAGTAAGCAGCGAACAACGAAAGGTAGGTAAAATGATCAAATTCTTTAACGTATTGCATCCAAATTCTGTATTGAATCTACAGAGAGACCCCTGCGAAGTTTATCGTTCGAGTTCTTACAATAAAATCAAAACCTAAAACTAATCCTCTTGGAAAATCACCCTGTTTGCCCGGTTCCTCCCACTTGAGGCCCACGCGACCATTACCAATAATTAATTATTTATTAATTAATTAAATCCGGACATAATAACATCAACAAAGTTTTCAGTTGGGATCGAAAAAAAAAAATAGTCGTAAAAATAAAAAAAACACCCAACTATAGGTACATGATAAGGCAAAATCATTTTTTCCCGGGGTAAGTTTTTTTTTCGTTTGAAAAACGATGCATCTTGAAAATTACCAAAAAAAATTTTGGTTAAGTGATCATTCAATAAGCTTTTTTTGTAAATATACTTTTATGATATTATAACAGACTGATAATCTGTTTCAAGAGTGGGAGGATAGTTGTCAGTTGATCGTAGTCTCTACGGCAGTACAGTGTCGGACGTTCATTCAAACTGTACGCGAAGTAAAACTTTTTATTAAATAAGCAATGGATATTTCATGGACTGCTTTGTTAGCTATAGCTATTAGGGGAAAGGGGGGGGGGCAGAGTGGGCCCCTTAAGGAAAATAATTGAAATATCGTTGACTTTTTCATCGCGTTTACTTATTTTTAGGCCCTTGATACTTATTTTGACTTCATTATGCTGCGTCGATTAAAATTGAAAAATCAAAAATTAGGGGCAGAGTGGGCCCCCCACAAAAATTAGGCAAAAAATTTATTTATTTTATTTTCCGTCAAGTTATAACCTCCGTAATGTTTTTATCATATTCTAGGCAAATATTTGAGATGTGGGGCAAAATGGACCACCCGAAAAAAAATTGTGACGAAAAAATTTTTTATTTTTCGTTTTCAATTTGTTTCGAGTGGTTTATTTCACCCCAAATATCACATATTGGCCTTAAATATGATAAAAACGTTATAGAGGTCATAACTTGACGGAAAATAAAAAAAAAATTTTTTTTATAATTTTTTGAGAAAGGGATCGTCGTGCCCCAGGCTCTCCTACACGCTGAAAAAAAAGTGGTAATACTTGCCATCTTAATAAAGTAACTATTCCTATCCTTACATTTTAATGATTCTTATTCTTTTATGTTAACTATTACTATGGAAGATGGTAAGCATTCGTATCTAGATAATAATCATTCCTATCCGTGATGACAACCATTACTATTTTAGAAGGAAAAATTAAAAATTTTTCAGACATAAGAATTATTACGATCTAGATGGTAACTATTACTATCGGCAATAGTAATTGTTGCTATACGAGAAACGAATTGTTAACATAAACACATGATAATAATTATCACATACACGATGGTAATCATTCCCTATCGCGAGATGGTAATAGTTAGCATTTTTTTTTCAGCGTGTATCTTTAACTTTCTTGATAAATTATATTTAAGGAACAGTTTTGGTGGTCTATTTTATTTCTCATTGTTTAAGAAATTTCAATAAGCTTATTATCCGTCCGAATTTATTGACGTATAGAAAATTTTGAGGGGCCCACTGTGCCCCCATATTTTTTTAAGTTTTTAAAATTTTAAGGGGCCCACTCTGCCCCATGGGGCCCACTTTGCCCCCCTTCCCCTATAATTGGATTAACCTTTATAAAACACACATTGTTTGGTAAGGAAACACATTTTAAGAAATATGGAATTCCTCACTTAGAACGGCATTCAATTTGTTGTTCAAATAATAATGAAAAAAATATCAATTGTCAATCAAACAGTAAAAACATACAATCATGACAATTTTGCTAAATATATTGGTTACTACACTGTAAAAAATTTGATGGACCCGGTGTGGTGTAAATGCATCGGTGTAAAAATTTTCGTGTGAAAATTACACCGAATCCCGTGTGAAATTGAAATAATGTGAATTTTTATTTTTTACACCGCCAAACGAGTAAATGTATAAATGTAAGGGAAGGGCGGGGTAAAATGGGCTCCCCAAAATGGTTGACGCCTCGGAATATTTAGGGGCAAAATGGGCCCCCTAAAATTTCTGACGCCTTGATATATTTGGAGGCAAAATAGGCCGACCAACATTCTTAACATGAAAAGTGTTGGGACAGGGAGGGGCAAAATGGATCACCGGGGAAAATGGGCCACCAGGGCAAAATGGGCCGCTGAGGCGAATTGGGCCCGCCAAAAATTCATAACATGAAAAGTGTTGGGAGGGAGAGGGGTAAAAAGTGTCACAGGGGCAAAATGGGTCACTGAGGTAAATTGGGCTCGCTAAATATTGTAACATGAAAAGTGTAGGGAGGGGGAGGGGTAAAATGGTTCACAGAGGCAAAATGTGCCACTGAGGTAAAATGGTCCCTCCAAAATTTTAAAGGGACGATTTTGCCTCTGTGACCCATTTTACCCCTCCCCCTCACAACACTTTTCATGTTACGAATTTTGGAGGGACTATTTTGCCTCAGTGACCCGTTTTGCCCCGGAGACCCATTTTACCCCTCCCCCTCCTAACACTTTTCATGTTACGAATTTTGGCGGGCCCAATTCGCCTCAGCGGCACATTTTGCCCCAGTGACCCATTTTACCCCTCCCCGTCCTAACACTTTTCATGTTACGAATTTTGGCGGGCCCAATTCGCCTCAGCGGCACATTTTGCCCTGGTGGCCCATTTTCCCCGGTGATCCATTTTGCCCCTCCCTGTCCCAACACTTTTCATGTTAAGAATGTTGGTCGGCCTATTTTGCCTCCAAATATATCAAGGCGTCAGAAATTTTAGGGGGCCCATTTTGCCCCTAAATATTCCGAGGCGTCAACCATTTTGGGTAGCCCATTTTACCCCGCCCTTCCCTTACATTTATACATTTACTCGTTTGGCGGTGTAAAAAATAAAAATTCACATTATTTCAATTTCACACGGGATTCGGTGTAATTTTCACACGAAAATTTTTACACCGATGCATTTACACCACACCGGGTCCATCAAATTTTTTACAGTGTATGAGTTTAACAAACCTTTAATAATGATTCGTAATTTGGATATTTTAAAAAATATAACAGTGAAGAATTTCGAGCACTTTGTCGATCATCGCAATTTTACAGACTCTGAAATCGAACCTTTGTTCAGCAACAATTTATTTTCTCTGAAGGGCGAAAGGTGGCGAGAAATTCGAACTCTGCTGTCGCCTGCCTTCACATCCAGCAAAATGAGAGCCATGTTTAAATTGATGTCTGAGTGCGCTAATAATTTTACTGATTTTTTGGTCTATCAATCGCAAAAAGGATCCACAATATTCAATTCAAAGGATATTTTCACGCGTTACACGAATGATACAATTGCTACATGTGCTTTCGGTGTTTCTGTTGACTCAATGAAGGATCCCAACAATGAATTCTATGTTCTTGGTAAAAAAGCTGCTGATTTTGATAGTATTATTCAAACAATCAAATTTGTTCTTATAATGACTTTCCCAAAAGTAATGAGATTATTTGCTGTCAAATTGTTCGACAAAGCAGTAGGTACATTTTTTTTAAGCCTGATACGAGACACAATTGCAATAAGAGACGAAAAAGGTATATATCGGCCAGATATGATCCAATTGATGATGGAAACAAGGAATCATGAGCCAAGCTCCAAGAAACCCGAACTAACTATAGAAAATATGACGTCCCAAGCATTCATATTCTTCTTAGCGGGTTTCGATACTACATCAAGCCTAATGTGCTTTGCAGCCCATGAGATCGCTGCCAATATGGACATTCAAACGAAATTGCAAACCGAAATAGATCATGTGCTGGAAAGCTGTAATGGTGAACCGACTTACGAAGCTATTAACAGTATGCAGTGTCTTGAGGCTGTTATATACGAAGCAAATCGATTGTATCCAGTAGTAATTGCAGTAGATCGTCAGTGTACTAAGAGCTTTGAACTGCCTCCAGCTGTACCTGGTGCTAAACCGTATACTCTCGAAGCCGGAAGTACTGTCATACTCCCAATGTGGGCGATCCACAGAGATCCAGAATATTATCCTGAGCCAGAAAAATTCGATCCAAATAGATTTTTTGGAGAAGAAAAGAAAAACATTAACACATCAGCTTATTTTCCGTTCGGAGTTGGGCCCCGAATGTGTATTGGGAACCGATTTGCACTTTTGGAAACTAAAGTACTGTTTTTCCACCTCTTGGCCAAATGCAATATCAAACCAGCCAAAAAAATGATTTTGCCAATGAAGATCAGTTCCAATTCTGCTGTTGTAACTGCAGAAGGTGGATTTTGGCTTGAAATTAAGCCGAGACGAATTATTAAATAGAATAAATTGATTGTAAATTTTTATATATTTGTATCTAATCAAAGATATTGATAAAAAATTAATTTTACTGTAATATTATTTAGATATAAATAATATTTAGGGTATATGCAATAACATTACATAAACATATTTTGAGATTAATAAAGTAATTGATTATATTATATTTATGTAGGTTATCATTTATTGTTAAGGTGATTACGTAATGCTACTCCCACAAGTATTATTCGCTCTGGCACACAGGGATAGTCAACACATTTTTTTTTATCAAAACTAACTAGTAGATTATCAAAGTCAGTTACGCTGTAACTTGCGCGTTTAATTTATAAATAGGTAGTCATTTGTTAGTTTGTAAGTATCCTTGTATGTTCGTGCATGCAATAACTTATAGTTATAAGTAAACAGTGAGTTTTGATTAAAATATTGATAATCGTGGAAATAATATGCACTCACAAGACTATTTACTACCTGTAAAAAAAAGGTGTAGTCAAATTTACTACAATTGAGGATACATACATTACACTGACCAATAATGTATTGGATTACTACACGTTTAGTAATGTTTATTAGTCTATTGTGGTACATAAACTGTATGAGTAACATTTACTACCCCTGGTTGAGAAATTCGATTCATTTCAATAAGATTTGATAAGAAATTTCCGATTGAATCCTATTGGAATGAATCGGAAATTTCCGAAAAATATATTATTTCCGATTGGAACCAATTAAGTCCCATTCAAAATTTTTATCGGAATGAATCGGTTCCAAAATCGGAAAATAATAACGAAATAAAAATATTATTTCCCGATTGGAAGCGATTCATTCTGATTAAAATTTTTTAATGGGATTCAATCAGAAAATAATATTTTTATTTTTATACACTTTTTCTGATTGAAACCGATTCATTCCGATTAAACTCAATCAACCCGTGAAAAATGAATCATACATGGCCATGAATGGTCATATATGCTCCATGTATGGCCATGCGTGACCATATATGCTCCATGTATGGCCATGTATGATTCATTTTTCACCAGGATGCACGCCATGAACGCTCGTCTTGTAATAAATGAATCATACTTGACCATGCATAGGTGTATATGGTTCATATATGGTCATACGTGGGCATACAAACTTTTTCTATACAGTCATGCATGGCCATATGCAGTCATACAAAACCATGTATGGCCATACATGACCTTGTATGGTTCATATATGGCCATGTATAATTCATTTTTCACCGGAATGCACGCTTCGAATGCTCGTCCTGTGATAAATGAATCATACGTGGACATACACACTTCTTAAATACAGTCATGCATGGCCATATACAGTCATACATGGCCTTGTATGATTTATATATGTCCATGTATGGCCATATATGCTCCATGTATGGTCATGCATGGCCATGTATGATTAATTTTTCGACTATTACAATTACTTATAAACAGGATGTTGCAGTGTTAAAAAAATAAGAAATTTTTTTGATATCACTAACAGCATATTGATGATTATATTGTGCTTTTTCGAAAGTGATTATATTCTTTGAACGTTAAGTAGCACAACTAAACTTTGTTGTAACTGTCGGTCGCATAGCCTAGTCGTCAAAGCATCAGTCTCTCGTACGGAAGGTCCCGGGTTCGAATCCTACTAAGCGGGTGTGGTTATTAAGGTAGTACGAGCGGGAGGCATGGTGGGGATAGGCTGCTCTGAGCGCGCGGTAAAGGGGTGATGATGATCACGTGACCGCGACAGTACGTATGGCAACACTGTGATTACTGTAATTATTATTTCTTATTGTTGTTATTTGTAAATTCAAAATAAACATCGAGTGTAAACAAATGCCAATTTAGTGACAAAATCATCAGCTATTATCAAAAAACCGTGTCCTGAAATTCGTGAAATTACTGATAATATTGACACTGAATTTAATAAAAAAGATAAATAATTTTTACTTATTGAAATTTTTTTAAATTAATAATATATGAGTATGAAATGTAGCAAACATCAGAAAAATTTTAAATTATTTATAAATAGAGTAAATAATTTAAAAAAGAAAATATTTATAAAAAATGCACTTTTTAATTTCAAAATTTTTCAAACGCGTATTTTTTAAAAATTTAATTTCATTAATTATTTACTCTATTTATTAATAATTTTAAATTTGTCTGATAACTGATACATTCATACTCATAGTAATATTGACAATTAATATTAATTAATTAATTATTAATAATATTTGCTATTATTATTTATATATAAAAATTTTTGATTAGACAAATTTCAAAAAATACCGTTGTGTATAAATATAAGTTAAATTTGGCAGTTGTAGCTTAGGTTACTTCACTATTATGATTATCTCTTTATTTCTATCTCTTTCCAATATATTTTATCTCTTTTTAATGGTCTACAGTTTTGCCAGCTTGTACGAAAAATAATCAACGCTTGAAAAATTTGATCTTATTAATTAAATATCTTTTTAATTAGTCGGGCACGACGGTTTTTTTTTTGTTTTCAATAATTTATTAAGGTTTTAACTTTAATTTGAATAGTTTTTTTTTAATTTCCACCGACTAGTTTTAGAGATATCTATGAAAACATATCATCCATCTACCGTTTTACCATAAAGCCAATGTTAAATATGCCTACTTTTGAAGTCATTTATTTATTTAAATAATCGGGCAACCCCCCCTAAAATTTTCAGAATTGGTTTAGACTTAGTTAAACTTCATATAAACAAAAAATTAAGCCTTTTATTCATAATTGCCTTGGTGCTCGTACTACCTTAAGCAGGGGAGAAAAAGAATTCTCCACTCAACTCACGTTAACTAACGGATAACTTTAACCGTAGGATAACTACAAGTGAAGAAATCGGTCATTAGGCGATAAAACTTAACCTGCTGCGCTTGCTAACTAAACAATCTTGTTGATGAAGCATCGCAGCAGTAACGGAAAGCGATCAGGAGCGGCCCTCGGTAGAGACAGACTACTGAGAATAGCCTCTTGAGCATTTAAACAAACAAACAATAATAATAATAGTAAAAAGCTCTTTCCTTTCTTATCAGATTTTAAAGCAATTTTGTTTAAGTAGTTGATGAAATTACTACTTAATGTTCCTAAAAATGTTAAAATTGTATACAACTATTTAATTTTTACTTAATCAATAAATAAAAACTCATTGCATCTAATTGCATTTATTTATTCGTATTTAATTATTTTAAACATTTAAATACATGAGATTTAAATAAAAAAAAATTATTAATACTTAGTAATAATAATTAATTTAAGTGAAATAATTTCATTTTTTGTCCTACATTAATATTAAGTATTTATATAAATACTTAACATTGTAATTGATACCTTTAAATCATATAATGACAAAAATTACACGAAAAAAAGACAAGAAACAATAGTTTTTTTCTTCTATACAAAATTATTTTGTAAATATTAATATCTAATAATGTTATTCTACAAATCTATTAAACAATTATTTGTTTACTTTACAAATTGAAGTAGTAATACTTTTGAAATTACATATTCTTATAATAATAATGATAATGATAATAATAATAATAATAATAATAATAATAATAATAATCATGATAATCCTTCTTTACCGTTGCGTTCTTAAATTTTATCTTATAGACAGCCAAATTATCTTGATTGTCAAATAGTTCGATTCATTTACACACAATTATCCATTACACTCATTACTTATATGTACCATCGTCATAATACATTCATTCCCTTAAATTTCATGTATAATTATTGTAATTATTTTTCTAATTGTGATGTTAAAAGGCGACAAACATTTTTTTTTATTTAAAATTATAAATTATTTCATTGAATTTTTGTTTTCCATTCATAAAGATGACGTGACTGTAATTTGTGATTGCAATTAAAAAAGAAAATAATAAAATTCTAGTAAAAATAAAATAATAATTATTTTTTCTTAAATCTTACAATGATAAATCTTAAAAAAAAATAATAATAAGAGTTCAAAAACATAATATCTTACAAGATTTTATACACATTATCTTTGGTAGCAATTGCTAAATAAATATTGTAATTTCATATTAAAAAATAATAATTAATTTGAAAATTATAATATTTAATAATTTCGAAATGAAATAGTTATTAGAAAATTAATATAATGAAAAATATTAACAATTTATTAAATAATACACATTTAATTAATACTTATTAATGTTAACCGAAGAAAACTAAACAAAAAAAATATGAAAAAAAATTTATCAGTAAAAATTTCCAATGTTAAAAAAGAAATAATTATAATTACTTTCTTTTTCATACTTTCGTTTTTTAGATTTGGATTAAATTCAGTCATTAAAAAAAAAAAAAAATAATATTTGTCATAAATTATTTGTTTGAAAGTGTAACTTGTCAATTATTTAAGTCAAATATATATATTAAATAATATATAATAATAATAACTAGACAATGAGATTATTTTGGAACACTAATTATGAAAAACCTATCGATAGTCTCATGCAATATAATACAAAATCTAATTTTGTTGTAAAAATTATTAAATCAATCTAGACTTATCGATATCATATAGAATTAGCCTCTATATGCCACCACTAACTTCAAAAAAATATTATTTAGGTTTTTTTGTTTACGTC
Source organism: Microplitis manilae (assembly GCA_030273425.1). Taxonomy (NCBI): domain Eukaryota; kingdom Metazoa; phylum Arthropoda; class Insecta; order Hymenoptera; family Braconidae; genus Microplitis; species Microplitis manilae. Next base: position 18,724,311 of record CP092726.1, on the reverse strand, counting down.
AACTTTCTTTTTAAATAAACCTACATAAGAAGCAGAGTGATAGATTCAGATAAATAATTTTACAATAAATCATTAGAGATAATGATAATATAAATACATTAATAATCTTCGGTATTTCGACATTAGTAGAAAAAGAAAAAAAAATACTTGGATTAATTTTATCTTTGATAAGAAAAATAATGAATTATCTTAACAAGATGAACTTTTAAGCTCATTAATATCAGCAATATTTTGTAACAATGCTGCGGCTTCGTTATTATTTGGCTGTGTTTTACTAATGTTGTAGCGTTGTTTAAGAGTGCTTAATGCGGATAATAGTCTTGAATTTGATGACATCAGCCGGGTGTTTGCTGCATCCAGAGCAGCTATTTGTTGCTCTTGAGCGTCGATTACGCGCTGCTTGTACGAAAGTGCTGCAGACATTTTTTGTTGTTCGCGTCGTAATTCCTCCTCCACAGAAATCAATCTGTAGTCATATTAATAAATTTATTATTAATATTTTTAATTTATATTATTTCTTTTTTTTTTAAATAATGTCAAGGAAGGTAAAAGACCCATTACCCACTTAGTTTTCATGGGAGTAAAATTAAACCACTTAATTCAATTTCTAAATGAAATGAAAAATCATTTTTTTTTTTTTATAGTTTTAAATATTAGAATGAAATTTTAATTTTGCGAATAATCTGGATAACTAATTATTTATTTTATTTATTTATACTTAATTACATATGACAAATTGTAATAATAATAATAATGTTGACTCTAAGCAAAACTTTTTTAAGAAATTCAACAAAAAAGAAATACCTTGGCCATTCAGACAATTTTTCTGTTTATCAGATGTTTACAAATACAATTTACCTAAATTCATCCAGTTTCAGTAAAATTTTCATGTCATTATTATAATTCGATTTTTAAAACTTTTTCGACTAAAATTTATTAACAAAATTTCGTTTGACTCCTCATTGATAACAAATGTGAGTAATTTTTTCAAAAATCTATATCTCGGCGGCATTGTCATTTTTTCAATTAATTAATAAAATTTGAATACGGTTATGGCAAGTGAAAATAATTTATTTTTAAAAAATGACGGTATCGTTTGAGAATGCCTTCAAAGTAAAAAATTACCGGATGAGCGGAATTCTGAAAATATTCAGTTAATTAAAATTTATAATAATTAATAAAATACTTCGATAGACACACTGTAAAAAATCGGGAGTGAATCCGGAGTGAATTCGGAGTGAAATTAAATCCGAATTCACTCCGCATTCACTCCGCCACTCGGAGTTCCGGAGTTTTAAAAAAAATCACTCCGCATGCGGAGTGAATGGGGAGTTTTTTTTCGGCGGAGTGATTGCGGAGTGACGCGGATTTTATTTCACTCCCAATTCACTCCGGCCCGGAGTTTTAATACTTAAATTAATTTATTTCAATTTATATTAAGCCGTTAAATAGTGTGTGTGTTCGGGTGTGCAAATGTGTGCGTGTGTGCAAATGTGTGCGAGTGTGCAAATGTGTGCGAGTGTGCAAATGAGTGAGTGTGTGCACATGTGCGAATGTGTGCAAATGTGTGCACATGTGTGCGAATGTGCACATGTGCGCGTGTGTGCACATGTGTGCAAATGTGTGCATGTATGCAAATGTGTGCGAGTGTGTACGTGTGTGCGAATGTGCGCGTGTGTGCGAATGTGTGCGTGCGCGTATGTGCGAGTGCTTGATTGTGTGTGCGTGTGTGTGTTCGAATATGTGTGTGGGTGTGTGCGTGCCCATTAGCTGATCAGTAATTTTATACACGAATTTTTATTTCGATTAGATTAAGTGGATTTATATTTTATTAATTATATTCTTAGAACTCCCTCCGGAGTGAATTTCACTCCGGAAGAATTAAATTAATTAAAAATTATGTACTCCGCAAAAACTCCCCTGTGGAGTGAATTTCACTGAATTTTCACCCGAGCGGAGTGAATAATTAAAAATTCATTCACTCCGCATTCACTCCGGATTTAATCCGCATTCACTCCGCGAATTTTTTACAGTGCACATTATAATAAATTTACATTGACAAATAATTATTTATCAATCATCATTTGTTTTTTAAATTATAAAAACGGATTAGTCAGTTAAAATGAGCGACTAATGCTACTGATCGGGTTTAGAGTCTTTTACCTTATTTATATTTATTTTTATTTTGTTGTATGTGAAAGACCTGTGAATCTATTTAAATTTGGTGTGTGAGAAATCGTAATGTTTCATATGTACATAACACGTGCAGATTTTTCATTATGTATATATATATATATATATATATATATATATATATATATATATATATATATATATATATTTATGTATGTGAAATACTTAAATTGCTGTGTCTTCCATAAATATTCATTATATTTTCTCGGAAGTGGTAAGCAGTGAAATAATTAAACAATAAAACAATACAATTGTATTATTAATTCACAAAATAAAATTTATAAGTCATCAATTATTACAAAAATGATGAATAAAAAACAGTAAACAAAATAGTGAATAATAAATTGAATGTGTGTATTTTTTAAATATTTTTTTTAATGATAAAAAAATAACAAATAAGCTTATTAATAATAATTAACTCTTACACCAAGATCCAGATAAAGTCACAGTATACCAAATGCAGCAGATAGAATGCAATAGGAACACATAATAAGTTAAAAAATAATTACATTTATCATTGAGAATAACAAAAAATTTTAATTTTCATTAAAAAGATTTTTTTTCAGGGAATGAACAGAAAGATTAACACGTAGAAATCAATGGTAATTAAAAGTAACAAAAAGTTAGAATAACATATTTTTAATGAATGTAAAAAAGACAAAAATGTTCATTTCGATACCATTAATTAACGATAAAAATAAATAGATTAATATTATTAATTGGATTAAATAAAAATACCTGCTAATGATATTCTTCATTTTAGTATCAGGCGCATTGCCATCAATTTCGGCGTCCTCAGCAGCTCCTAATCTCGCTCGTAGTCTATCCACGCTATTTTGTAATCGTTCTATTTCCATTTCATACTGTAAACGAATATAATTATATTGTTAGTTACTTTTAAAGTTAGTTGACATCTTGAGATGAAAATTATTTACAATTATGAAAAATTAATTTTTAATGTTAACAACATGTATAGCAGGTGTGCCGTTAACTGATACCAGCAATTTTATTCCACGTCAAGTGATCCTAGATAACTGATCCCTTAATATAGACTAAGAAAATAATTGCTACAAATAAATCATGTCCTGATCGGTGGACAGCAAAAAATATTGTATATCTGTGTTAAATCAACACACTTCATTTTTTGTTACTTTAAAATTTTAAATCGATCTACTATTAGTAGATTTTATAAAAATCTAACTGTTGTATTTGTCCTCATGACGCAACTTTTCAAAAATTTTAACATTTTCTATCTATTTGAGTCAAGTAGGTTCCAAAAATACTATTGGTGAAAAAGTTTATATATGTATTTATATATATATATATATGTAGCGTCGCTACAATAATTACGATCGATCACTTTCGGCTATCTACGCCGAAGATCGATTTTTCTATATTCCGTCTCTACCTCATTCGTAGAGACACTAGTCAATTACAAGATACACCGCTGAACTGCATACACGCATTCAAGCATTTTCATATTTTGTATACTTTACTTTCTTTTACTGTGTTAATTACGTTGGTTAAATAAAACATTTATTTAACATTATTAGTTGGTTTAAACAATTTATTTATTATATTTAAATTTACCCTTAACCACTAAATTGGTGACCCCGACGTGATCTCTTTTAAGGGAAGCGTCGAACACGTGTATTACACAGTGTATAAAATCTCGCGAGTTCTCGTGTCGTTTTTGCCGCGAATATTTTGTCGCGTTGCCGATTAACCGGCGAGACCGTGATTTTTATTTCCAGTTATTTTTGTGTGAATTTATTCTTGCAATATTTAGTGCAGTGATTTTAGTTATCATTGTGCAGTTTTTCTTTTATCACCGCTGGTGCATTGCTGGGCATCTTATGGACGTTATGCCGCATCAGTGTTGATTCGAGGGACCTTTAGTGCGAATCGAATAGTGATAAAAGTTTCGCGAGCTGTCATAAAAAAAAACTATAATTAATTTTCGTGCAGTGTCGCGTATAATTTTTCTTCCGCCACCGGAAATACCAGTGAGGATTAGGCCGATTTGCCGACTACACATTCCTGAGCCGTGCGTCATCGATAATCTTTCGGTAGCACAGTACCGAAATACTGACATTGTTGACGGGTGATGTCAGGCTCTGAAACCGAAAGCGACAAGACAATAAAATCCGAGTCATCTGACGAAGACACATTCAATTCTCAATTGTCGGGATTGTCGTCTTTTACGTCAGTTAAATTAAATATGGCCGTGAACGTCAAAGCACCTCAGTTCAGCACGGAGAACCCGAAACTGTGGTTTGCGCAGGTCGAAGCGCAATTTTCAACGCACCAGGTAACAACCGAGCGTGCCAAATTTGACCTGGTGATTCCATTGCTCGACACTCGCGTCGCCGCAGAAGTTGAGTCGTTAATTCTCGAGCCGCCTGCGACAACTCCGTACAACGATCTCAAGACGGCTCTGATAAAATGCTTCACGAGATCCGAGGAAGCACGGATCACTCAGCTCCTCGACAGAGAAAGACTTGGCGATCGGACACCATCGCAACATTTACGTCATCTACGTACATTAGTCCCCGGTATTGATGACGCCATCATTAAAGCACGTTGGTTTTCCCACATGCCAAATGAAATCCAAGTTTGTCTTGAAGCTATCAGCGACTCAACGCTTGATAAACTTGCCGAGTCCGCTGATCGGATGGTTGAGCGTATATCGCTCAAACCTCAAGTTGCCGCCACCGCTGCAAAATCATCATCATCAACCGCCGAGCACGGCGAGATTGCTGCACTGCGCAGAGAAATTGCGCAGCTCACGAATCAAGTCAAAAACTTGAAAGTTAAACGAGGTCGATCGAGATCTCGCAGTCGATCACGGTCACGAGTACCAAAGAAGTTTGACTTCTGTTGGTACCACTTCAAGCACGGTAAAAATGCCCGATCGTGCGCTCCCGGCTGTAAATGGCAGGGAAACGCAAACGAGAATCAGTAGAGGCGGCTAATGATTCTCAATCGATTTCTCGCCGCCTGTTTATCCGAGACCGAACTACAGGAACGGAATATCTAGTCGATTCCGGCTCCGATTTATCTGTCTTTCCACGTGGCTGGCTGAAATCAATCAGTACACCAATAGGTTACCAATTGTATGCCGCAAACGGCTCGATTATTCAAACCTATGGTTTAAAATCGATTACATTGAACCTTGGACTTCGCCGTGATTTTTCATGGAACTTTATCATCGCTGACGTCACTAAACCGATTATAGGTGCAGACTTCTTAAGTCATTATGACTTATTAGTCGACCTAAAACGAAAATGCCTTCGTGATGGCATCACCGGTTTATTGACACCCGGAAATTCTCACACAACATCGGCAGAAACAAACATTAAAGCAGTCGATGGTAATTCTGCGTACATGGAATTATTGAGAGAATTTGCCGACATCACACGACCTGACGCTACTCAGCGTCAAACTAAAAAGCATTCGACGGTTCATCACATTCGAACGTCACCTGGACCGCCAGTTTCGTGCAAAGCAAGACGCCTGGCTCCATACAAGCTAAAAATCGCACAAGCCGAGTTCCGAAAAATGATCGAAGATGGTATTTGCAGACCTTCCAACAGCGCCTGGGCTTCACCACTTCATTTGGCACAGAAGAAGTCCGGAGAATGGAGGCCGTGCGGTGACTACCGTCCACTCAACGATCGAACACTCATCGATAAATACTCGCTGCGTTATTTAGACGACTTTGCCGCATTTTTACACGGTAAAAATATATTTTCAGTCGTCGATTTTGCGAAAGCATTTTGCAAATACCCGTTGCACCGGAAGACGTGCCGAAAACGGCAATCATCACACCATTCGGACTGTTCGAGTTCCGATTTATGACGTTTGGGCTTAAAAACGCCGCTCAAACGTTTCAACGATTCATCGACGAGGTCACTCGTGACCTTGATTTCGTCTTTCCATATGTGGACGATATCTTAATCGCATCCAACGACGAAAAGCAACACATGGAGCACCTAAAAATATTATTCGAGCGTCTCCGTGAATACGGACTGGTAATTAACGTACCAAAATGCCAGTTTGGTCTACCGGAAGTAAAATTTCTCGGCCATGTCATCAACAAAGATGGAATTAAGCCGTTACCGGAAAAAGTCGAGGCTATCGTCAATTTCGAGCCTCCTACCACCGTAAAAGCTCTTCGTCGATTTCTCGGCACAGTGAATTTCTACAGAAAGTTCATTAAGAACGCTGCAGAAATTCTAGCACCGCTTAACAAAATTTTGGAAGGACCCAAAGTCAAAGGCTCTCATCCAGTCAACTGGACAACCGAACTTCAGGAGTCTTTTAAGTCAGCTAAACGCGCTCTCGCGGATGCTACTCTGTTGGTACACCCTAAAATCGATGCTGACTGGGCAATATTCACCGACGCATCCGAAATCGGTATTGGAGCCGTTTTACAACAAAAAGTGGATAACAACTGGCAACCACTGGCATTTTTCAGTCGAAAAGTGCCCCCGTCGATTCAAAAATTGCCAACGTACGACCGCGAGTTGAACGCCGTCTACGAGGCTGTAAAATACTTTCGGCATATTTTTGAAGGCCGGCACGTCACGATCTACACTGATCACAAGCCGCTTCAGCACGCTTACAAGCAGCGCACCGAAAGAGCATCGCCTTGGCAATTTCGTCGACTCGATTTCATCGGTCAATTCACCACCGATATTCGACATGTGTCGGGTAACGACAATATTGTCGCTGACACATTGTCACGAGTCGAAGCAGTGTCTACTGCTATTACATCGGAAGAACTTGCCGATGCACAGAAGCAAGATCTCGAGCTTCAACAATTGCTGCAACAGACAACCGCGTTGCAGCTCCGACGAATCAATTTCGACAACGGTTTAGCATTGTACTGTGACATTGCGTCAGGTACAGTGCGACCTTACGTTCCAGAGCCGCTGAGAAAGAAGGTGTTTAATTCACTGCACTCGTTAGCTCACCCCGGAATCAAAGGATCACTAAAAACGATCTCTAAACGATACGTCTGGCCGTCGATTAATAAAGATTGTCGAGAATGGGCGAAATCTTGCATCGACTGCCAGAAAAATAAAGTTCAAAGGCACGTGTCATCGCCGATCGCCAGTTTTCAACCTCCAACTGAGCGATTCGAGCACATACACATCGACCTGGTGTCTCTAAAATCGTCAAGAGGCTTTAACCAGTGTCTAACGATCATCGACCGATTCACGAGATTTCCAGAGGCTGTCCCGTTAGCCAATGGAACTGCAGAGACGGTAGCACATGCACTATCGCTGCACTGGATTTCTCGTCACGGAGTACCGAAACGTATAACATCGGATCAAGGTCCGCAATTCGAATCGTCGTTATTTCAATCGTTACTTAAAATGTATGGAATAAAATATCAACATACTACACCGTATCATCCGCAAGCCAATGGTCTTGTCGAACGTCTACATCGTCAGCTCAAATCAGCACTTTTGTGTCATAAAGAATCATGGTATGACGCATTACCAGCCGTGTTGCTCGGCTTACGCGCTGCTTGGAAGGACGACATCCAGACGACCCCGGCTGAATTAGTGTACGGTGAGCCAATTCGTTTGCCTGGTGAGTTACTCACTCCCAGCAATAAAACAACACCTCATAGCATTGTCAATACCTTAAAACGTCATTTTAACTCATTGGCACCGGCCGAAATGTCGCGTCACGGCAAGCATTCTGTTTTCTGTTTCAGGAACCTTAGTACTTGCAGTCATGTACTGGTACGGAATGACCAGGTTGGACCAGCTTTCACAGCGCCATACGAAGGTCCATATCGTGTAATGACTCGACACGATAAATACTTCATTGTCGATTTCCGAGGACGACAAATCGCCATTTCAGTCGATAGATTGAAGCCGGTTTACGAGGCGAATTCAGTCGACACGACGACGACGATAGCAAACTCCCCGACGAATAACATAGCAACCGAGACCCAAAAACGCCGAGTCCGGTTTAATATTTAAAAATTTACACGATTTAATAATTTTTTTACTTGAAAGTTTTTTTACAAAGTAAAAATTCATCACTGTATTATACTCATTCATTTACTTATTTATTTATTCATATCATTTGTAAATATTCCATTACTTTAATTATCGTGTATGAAATTTAAAACAAAAAAAAAAAAAAAAAAAAAACAAAGGGAGTTCTGTAGCGTCGCTACAATAATTACGATCGATCACTTTCGGCTATCTACGCCGAAGATCGATTTTTCTATATTCCGTCTCTACCTCATTCGTAGAGACACTAGTCAATTACAAGATACACCGCTGAACTGCATACACGCATTCAAGCATTTTCATATTTTGTATACTTTACTTTCTTTTACTGTGTTAATTACGTTGGTTAAATAAAACATTTATTTAACATTATTAGTTGGTTTAAACAATTTATTTATTATATTTAAATTTACCCTTAACCACTAAATATATATATTAGACTGTTTCAAATTAGGGGACTATTTTTTTTTTTTTGATGAACATTGAAAAATCGAAAGGGTATCTTAAAATATGGTGACAGTTAAAATTTGAGCTCTTAATATTAATATTTAGAGGTGGCTATTTGTAATTTTCGATTTTTCATTTAGAAACATGGTAAAAAATACATAACTTCCGAAAAAATCAAGATACAAAAAATCTCTTCTCAACTATTTTGTAGGAAATTTACTGATCTACAAAAAAGGTCTTCTATGATTTTTGCATAACTTCAACCATTCACAAGATATCCGACGTCAAAATTTAATAAAATTCAAAGAACTTGTTTTTGCTCGCTCCGAATTTTATACCATGCCAACCAATGAGAATTCAGAAATTTTCAATACATTTTTTTGTAGGAAATTGAACGCTCTACAAAAAAAGTCTCTTATCGTTTTTTGATAAATCCATTTGTTCAAAAGTTATTAGAGCTCGAAGTAAAGTTGGAGATCTTTTTACTTTTCCGGTGAAACTATCGGACTAATCATAAAATGTCATAGAATCTTTTTTGTGGGCAATTTTATTTCTCACAAATTACCTCTGATAAATTGTTTTGTAATTCTGCATTCTCTTCTAGTTATTTCCATTTTAATGCTAAGCTCCTAAAAAAAGTGTTCTGATCGATTTTAAGAGCTCGACATTAAAATGGAATTAACTAGAATAGAATGCAGAATTCGGAAAAAATTTATCAGAGATAATTTTTAGGAAATAAAATTGTCTACAAAAAAGATTTAATGACATTTTATGATTTGTCCGATAGTTTCACCGAAAAAGTAAAAAGATCTCGAATTTTACTATAACTTGACTTCAAGCTCTAATAACTTTTGAACAGATGGATTTATCAAAAAACGATAAGAGACTTTTTTTGTAGAGCGTTCAATTTCCTACAAAAAATTGTATTGAAAATTTCTGAATTCTCATTGGTTGGCATGGTATAAAATTCGGAGCGAGCATAAACAAGTTCTTTGAATTTTATCAAACTTTGACGTCGGATATCTTGTGAATGGTTGAACTCATGAAAAAATCATAGAGGACCTTTTTTGTAGACCAGTAAATTTCCTACAAAATAGTTAAGAAGAGATTTTTTGTATCTTGATTTTTTCGGAAGTTATGTATTTTTTACCATGTTTCTAAATGAAAAATCGAAAATTACAAATAGCCACCTCTAAATATCAATATTAAGAGCTCAAATTTTAACTGTCACCATATTTTAAAATACCCTTTCGATTTTTCAATGTTCATCAAAAAAAAAAAAATAGTCCCCTAATTTGAAACAGTCTAATATATATACGATATAACGCGCGGTTCTCCCACGATAGCGTCCGCAATTCTGTACCGATCTTAATGAAATTTTCTTTTGCATATTCCTTAGCTAAAAAGCTCGGTTCAGTTCGAAGATGAGCTCAATCGGCCGAAAAGTTTAAAAGTTAGAGTCGTTTAAAGATTTTTTAATTTTTCAAAAAATTCAACTTTTCTTGATTTATCTTTAAATAACTTTTGATCCTAAAGAGATAATCTATTTTTGGTGATTTAATCTTTATGTTCATTCGATTTTCTTCAATTTAGGCTATGTTGCTTACTCTTTTGATAATTTTTTCTAGTACTTTGATGAATTTCAAAATTTTCAGAAAAATAGAAAAAACTATTTTTTTTTAATTTCTCATTTAATAACTTTCAAGTAATTCATAATAGTTGAATTTTGTTAATATTTTTATGTAGCTTATCTAATGAGCTTTATATTTCAGTACTATTTTTTTATATTCAACAACAATTACCTATTTATTTATTGAAATTTAGCTGTTGCATTCGTTCTTCAACTTTTCAATAAATTTATGAAATTGTTCCAATTCTGATTACTGCCGGGTAACACTTTTAAAATCTCAATATTAAAGTATGCATAAAGTATTTTTTGAAAATTGACAAGCATAAATATAATTGATCTTATAAGCTTCAAATGAACCTTTAAACGCTACCGTCTACCTTACAGATTTAAATATATAAATAAATAATGAAAAATCTACTCCCATTTCGGCTGCCGAACGGCCTTTTTTAACACTTTAAAAGTATTATTTAATATAAAAATTGAAATAATAAACATTTATTAAATGTTACTTAGAAAATAGCACACAATTTATCTTAAAAAGTCAATCGATAGTCACGGAAGAATTATTAGAAAAATGAAAGTGAAATCGAGATTTCATAAATGTCAATGTAACAAAAGTTTTAATTATTAATATATTTAATTTACCATTTACTGAAAACTGAAATTTTTATCATTCTGATAAAAAGATTTAGTTAAAATTTCAAATTATGTCATGATATTTTAAAATTATTTTTTCACTAACTCAAAATGTGTTTTTGTTGTTTTTTAAAACAAATTAATTGATTTACTATTTACAACTGCTATGAAATATTACGTGAGTTTTTTCTATAATCTTTACTCTAATAAAAACATTTTTTACTATCGAAAAATAGTTGAATGTTAAATAATAATTGTTGTCACGTTTGATAAGCTCATAGATATAAATTATATTTATTGAATATTCATGGTACAAAGATGAAATGTAAAAATTAACATTTTTTTTGTGACGCTACAGACATTTAAAAAGTATTGAGTTCACTTCTCGTATTAGCCGATTTTTGTGTCGCAATTTAAACACAATTTTAGTGTTAAGTGTGGACCATTTTTAACACACAAATTATGTAAATTTTAACACAATATTACACACATCAAGTACGGCCGTGTGTGCTTACGCTCGGAATTATTTTTTCAACTAATTCACTCACGTTAAAGCGTCTCTATACTTTTTTGATTACACTAAAATGAGTTACATTGTATACTAGTACAAAGATAATTTATTAAGGAATAATTTTGACCCGGTATTTAATCAATTAATTATTCCATCGCTCAAGAACCCAATACCGTCAAATGTTCTGTATGAATCTTTGGAACCACGATAACTTTTGAAAAATATAATAAATTACCATAATTTTTTTTTTTTTAATTCTGTATCTAATTCCTTTTTGTTTCAATGTAATTAATAAAAAAAAAAACTCAAAACCGGTAATTCTAAAAAAATTAAGCTGCCATTTTTTATTTTTCTTATTATTTTTTTTTCTTTTATCAACTCCTGGCAGCAGCATACGTTTGGCAGTAGAATTAAAAAATAAAAAGTGTCATCTGAAGAAAATTTTAAGTAATAAAAATAAAACTGAAAGAAAAAACCAAAAATAAAACTAATCGTTTAAAAGTTAACTAATAATTAATAATGTGAATAATAATCAGTTATAATAAAAAATTAAAGTATCAATAATTATCATGAGCGATTGAGATGTGCACTTTGTGATTTTCCAACTTTTTTTTTTGCATTGTGTGGGATCAATTGTCTGGGATCAATTGACATAAAACCATGTAGCATTATTGTATTAATAAAATAGCTATTTAATAATTAAAATTTTAAAAAATATACCTGATCAATACTTCGATGACTACGTGATTTATTTCGTCGATTCGGACAGTTTTCTTCTTCACTAGTGTCCGATAAATCTCTCGTAGAGTCTAAAGACAACCGTCTCATAAGTTTTGTACAACAAGTATTTTGGTTTTGCTCAACATTTCGATAATTTGGATTAGCCTGTCTCCATTGATGTTGCCCATTTCGTTGGTTATTTCTTATATTATTTGATTGTTGGGTTTGTGGCAGTGGACTTAAATCGACACCACAGACACCTTCAACGCCATTACCACCATTCCCACTACCACCACTACCGATCTCTCTTTCTTCAGAGCTACTGCTTCCTCTTCTACCATTTCTCCCATGATTACTTTCCATATGATACACCGGATTTGCAAAAGCAAGTGGAGCAGCGTTTATAATATGAGAATTCGTATTATTACTGAGTTCAACGGGGCTAGAACTCTGACTATAAGCAGCGAAACTTTGATATCCTGAAGACGCAACATTACTCAATTGTGATATTGATATCTGTGATCCCTTTTGTGATTTAGATTCTGACACTTCATCATCAGCATACCTCAATAAATCAGAAATTTCATCGAGATTACCATTTGTACTCGCTATTGTTTTAACATTATTATTATTATTATTGTTATTATTATTATAATTATTATTATTTGGTTGATTGTTTATTGATAATGTGAGATTCGTAGTAGGATTAATATTTATCGGATTAGCGTTGACTGTCGTCTTAGTAATATTATTATAATTTTGTTGCATTTGATTAGCATTCTCTTCTTTATTGCATTGATTTCTGCTACTTGATCTTGATATATTATAATTATTATGATTATAATTGTCATCATGTTGATCATGACTCATCACTTTACCCGGTATATTATGGTGCCGATTTATAATACCTGTACCAGTAATTACCTGATTAGTTTGATTAACATTTATATTATAATTAGCATCTTTAAGATTATTATGACTTTCTGATCGTGTCGGACTTGTTGGATTATTCTGACAATGATTGACATTCGCGAGACTTGCACTTGTGGTTAATCGATAACCAGTACGATTTAATAACGTAGGTCTGTGTTGACGTGTAACTGGAGTTGGTGATCGCGATACAAAAGCTGGAGGTTCTAACGGATGATAGTCATCAGATGTTATTTGTAATTGTAGTTTACCATTTGTTGGAAGGTATGCATTGCGTGGGAGTGTTGCTGCTCTTATAACATTTGGTGATCTCGTTATATTTCCAGTATGTCCGAGAGTGTTGCTTTGTAATAATTCATTGCTGTCTCTTAATGTCCCATTCAATGTACTGTGATTACTTAGCGTTGATGATGCGGACACAGAAAGATTTGAATTACTGTTAGCTATTGTTGGATCGTTATAACGAAAAATATTATTTTGAAGACTTGAATATCGATGGGCTGTTGATATTGGACTAGGTCTGGGTTGATCTAATGCATGGGAAATTCGATCAAGAATATCTGGTAGTTTTGATGGCGGTGATGATGGTGATGATGAAGTTGTTCCGGCAATACTTTCTCGTAAAAGTGCGTGCAATAATGACAGTTGTTTGCCTAAATCTATATACCCATCAAATTCAAGAGAATTATTCGATGGGGCATCTTTTGATACTGGACTACTAATTAACAATAAGAAATTTTTCATCGCTGGCGCTTCACGTTCCAGTATATCGTTCATAAATTCCATAAAATTTTCTTTACCCTGAAATCTTGTAAAATTAGCGAGAGTTTGTAAGCTCTTAGCCACCAGGGTAAGATTTCTTGCTGCTTTTTCATTAGGATATTCGTGCGTTATATTGAATAACGAAGGACTTAATATGGCTGGACATAAAAATCGTAAGAAAATAGATGCAGATATTAAATTGTCTGCAATATCTTCACGTCCAAGTTCCGCTAATCTTTCGCGAAATATTCTAAAACATTCACGTAATTCTAAAGGAAAATGTGCGTGACTTGATAATATTCTACTCCATGCTAACTCAACTGCTGCACGTAAATTCTGTTGTTGTTTGTGTAATGCTGCTAATGATGATACTTTTAGAGGATCCACTTCACAGTCGCCACCATCAACAGCTCCACGAACGACAGCTCCCAGTGTTTCTTGAAGATAACGATCACCAGTTAATTTAAGATAAGCTTCCATAGCTTTTGTTGCCAGCGAATTACCACGAAAAGTCAATCTTTCATCATCGATTCGATGAATGTCCATCATTACTAAATCAGCTAAAAATTGTGGTGCCTTTTTTTCACGCTGCATTACTGCTACTAGTGCCGTAGCAATGTCTTCTTTCGCTTTAACACCAATTACTGGTTCTAGTCTTTCACAGAGTGATGCATAATCTGTTTTTAAATACTCAAGAAATTCTTGATAAACATGAACAGGTAAAATGTCAACTGATTGAAAACGGCATTTAACACGTAATGCTGGCGGTTCTTTTAATACTCCTTTGTCACTTTGTACAGGGTACCATTTTTCAGTTAGATAACGTGACGTTACATTTTGTACGGGTATACTAACGGAACCTATCAATACATTCTTGTCTCTCTTTTTTTTTCTGTCAGCTTCTCTATACAAATTTACTTGTATTGTGTTGACTGATGGTAGATGATGAAAGTCAAAATGCTCGCCCCAAAAACATAATTCTGTTTTTAATTTTGCTGTTGTACGAGCGTATAATGTATTGTCCAAACATACTTCACAAAAGTAACGCTTTTTTGTTGGTACACCTTTGGCTTCGAGTAACCATATCTGCAGTGAATTGTCAGTTCGACGAGTTTGCTCAGCATCTGGTTGAACTGATTTCCTCAGACTGTAAATACAATTTATATATTATTTTTTTTTTAATATTTATCAACAATGTATAGTTTAATTAAGGCCATTCTTACACGCCCCCCCCCCTCCCATCTTCCCACACTTTTTTAAAATATTCAATGACCTCGAACTTTCATAATCATATTGAAAAATAATCAACGTGGTTATGATTTAAAAAAAAATTACTTATTGGAGTCGTTTTAAAGTCGTTTCTGCTAGGTAATTGAATATTTTTAAAAAGTCTGGGGGAGGGGGTCGAAAAATTGTCTAAAGATGCGCTTAAAAAAACAAGAATAATAAAAATAGATTTATTTATTAACCTGTGTAACCATTGATCTCTTTCATGAGCCGTTCGACAACTAAAATATTTCGGTGGACCATTACTTGGTGTCACTTGAAAACAATGTGGTCTACCCAATAGACTTGGATGTAATGGTGTGACCGCTGCAAGATCCATTGATGTCACAGCTTGTCCACACAAAAGTGACTCGTGTGAACGACAACCTCTTAGACCTGCACCCCGCTGCTTCTGGCGCTCAAGTTTCGTCACACTTTTCGTTCTCTTCAAGGGATTCGAGCGGAACGATCGCTTAGAAAAAAAGTTCTGAAATATATAAATAAATATTATTATTCAATTGGCAATAAATATTTTCATTTTATTTTATTAATCATCTAAATTAGTAAGGTCATTCTTAGACCGTGTCCCCTCCCCCACTTTTAAAATATTCAATTATTATAAAAAAATTACTGGCAGTTGTTATTAATTAGCAACTAATTGATAAGTAAATTTAAATACAATCTTTATATCGAGATTATAATTCAAAATTTCAAATTTTCAAAACTAAAATTTATTTAACAAATTTCGTGGAATTCCTTATTGATAACAACTGCAAGTAATTTTTTAAAAAAATCTATATTCTAACAAAATTATATACGTTTTGTATTTCTCATCTAGTGCTTTAATTAATTTTTTTTAATTAATTAATTTAAAAGAGTCATTGGAAATCATTGAACGCATTTAGAAAATGGGGGTGAGCAGGGAGGGGGGGGGAGCAGCCCAAGATTTTTCTCAATAAGGAAAATTTCAAAAGTGAACAAAATTTTCCGAACACTATATTTATACAATTTGAACAGTTGCCGCTTGTATAATGAATCGATTGACATATTTATAAAAATTATAAATTGTTTATAGTCAAATATAAGAATTTTTTGGTAAATTGGCCTTATAACGTAAAAATAAGATAATAAATGATAAAAATTAGCGCATGCGCCATTCTTCCCACAAACAGCGGCAAAAATTTAAACCTGGTACAGATCTGGTGAAAAATGGTAGATACACTACAGAGGAAGGTAAAACGTCTCAATCCGCGTCTTTGCCACGGACTTACACTCACAGGCTGTAATGTCCTAATACTTTCCTCCCTCGAAGTGTAGCATTACTAACATAATTTTTAAATTGACAATTGGATTCTTTCGGTATTAATCGGCTCTGCTCAGAACCAGTAGCCGAAAACGCAAAAAGTTTCTGAGATGAGTAAAAAATTTTGCCACATTAAACTACAATAATAATAAAAATAAAAAAATATTTAAGTAATTTGGTAAAATTTTAATGAATAATTAAATTAAAAATGTATTTTGTAAATTGAATAGTGATACTGGACAGTTACGGAAGGCTGCAGTTTGCTCATTTATTATAAAAAAAAAAAAAATAATAATACTAAAGTAATAAATATGAATTCGCAAAGTAGTTATGATTTAGAACTATAATTTTAGTGAAAGGTATAATTATTACAAGCTACTTTCAACATTTATATTCAAAAGTATTTGATAAATAACTTCCGGATTATTTATTACGTCTCTTACATCTTTTATATTATTTTATATAATATTTTTAAAATTAATATTTACCCGTGTAGAAAAATAATTTGTTATGACATTATATATTTTATTATTTTTATTTTTTCTTTTTGTTGGGTTCACACACATTTTTAAACTTTTTCATTCAATTATTATTGTTTTTTGTTTCTTTTCTCTAATAGTTTATGTCAATAGCCTTTAATAATATATTATCATTATCATAATATATCACAACATGTGAAAAAATTTTTATCACATAGTGCCTTTGTCTACTGTTAATGATAAGGATATTACGTACTACTTGACACAATTTTCCATTATAAAAATTTAAATTAAATTACAGTAAATTTATTTTAGTACACTGTTAAAATTTTTCCTTAAATTTAAAGGGAATTAATGTAAGTTTTTAACGAGTTTAAATCAGTTAGAAATATAAAATATAAATCAACTTATTTACATTCTTTATTTATACATTACTCCAAATTCCCAAGTCATAAAAGACATAAAAATTTAAATCACACGGTATTCCATTTTATTATCCTTCAATTATCATTTTGAAAGTGTTCATAGTTCAATTAATTTTATATGATAATAATTTTAACCGAAAATTTTTTTTTTGCTATGTAGAATTATTTTTTAAATTTTATTGCAAGTCTTCAATAAACTTACAATTATAAAAAATGAATTAAAAATTAAACAAAAAAAATTGTTACTATGTATTTTAAAAATTTCTTCAATTTAAATCCAACTCTATATCTTGATTAATCATATAAAGAATATTCCTTTTAATGACTCACATTTTCCTTGCATTGAAGGTTATACTTTCATGTTTTGAATTATATGAACAAATTAATAGACGGAAAAAAATTCTGCTGGAAATTTGATACACAGAAAGAAAGATTTCTTGGCACGAAAAATTTTCACTCGCCCTAAGAAAATTTTTTTTTTTTCATTTCATAATGTAAAATTTTTCTTACGCCAAGATATCCTTTGGTTCTGTGAAATTAAAAATTTTTCATCACATTCCACTTATCTAATTGATGTATATTGTAAATTATTTAGTTTTTACTGCAAAGTTACAAAAATTTATACCTAAAGCTAATCATATTTATAAAATTTTTAAAATAGGATAGTAGTAATTGTGAATCTACGAAAATTAGTACACTATTTTGCATTGAATACATATAAGTACTAATTATTGGTAATGAATTACACTTTTCACTACTTAATATTAATTTTTAATATTCTGCTTACTAATTATTGAGGATAAATTTCACTTTTTGCTATTTTGCGTGAATTTTCAATATAAAATTTTTTTATGTATGAAAATTAAAAAAAAAATTTAACAGTGTTTATTTTCTTATAAAAATTTCTATTTATATAATGATAAAGTATTCAAAAGTAATTAGATATGTATTTATATTATTTAAAAAGAAGTAAAATGGCAGTTTAAAATAACTGTGTTCAAAACGCGACGAAATCTCGGTGACGACTGCAGATGCTTGGGTACCATCTCACCTTATTCGTCTAACGAAGTCAAGGGATCCTTGGGACTCCACTTGAGCACCGGGAGCACACCTTTGTATCGTGAACGAAAAAGAACCCCAGTCTACATCTACAATCTACATCTACATTGAGGTATGTACATTAATATGTAAGAAGCACTTACATTAAAGTAGGGTATAAGGTCGATTCTACTTTTCTTTCATATGTAAAATATAAATTCAGTAAATTTTATTTCTTTATCTAGCTTACACAGACGAATGGGTACCCTGAAATGTTTCGCGTATTTTTATATATACTTTTCATCAGAGGGTTCTCAAGCTTTAAATTTATATAAAGTAAAAGGCCCTAAACTAGATCAGTTTACAGTAAAAAATATTGTATATCTGTGTTAAAAGCAGTCCGTGTTAAATTTTTTGTGTTGATTATTTCGTGTTAAATCGACACATTTCACTGTGTTACTTAAAAATTTTGAATCGATCTATTATTTGACACTTCAAAAGAGTTACTTAGTACAAAATTTTAATTATCAACATTTATTAAGTGTTACTTTAAAATTAGCACAAAATATGTATGTGAAAAAGTCAATCGATAGTCATAGAAAAATTTTTAGAAAAATGAAAATGAATTCAACAATTAACAAACGTCAATTTAACTTAAAAATTTTAAGTATTAATATATTAAATTTACCATTTACTAAAAGCTGAAATTTATATCATTCTAATAAAAAAAATTTAGTGATAATTTTGAATTATTTCATCTACACGAAGAGAATTTTATGGTGAACGTTATTATCGAGTTATGGTACAATTTTTAAGCTGAATTCGATAGTAGTAAATATCATTTAAATTACTAAATATACAATCTGAATTGTAGTATCTACCAAGTATATGGTAAAATCTACAACTATTTATGATAATCAGAAACTAAAATTTTTATTATATTAACTAGATATAACTATTATTAACATCGTAATTCTTGATAACGTAATGGTAATAGTTACCATCAGTCCAAATAATAATTCCCATATAGGAAATGACGATAGGCCCAGCATAGGCCCAGGCCTGCGCCAACACTTCTTAACCTTGGCCCAAGATTGTGAACCAGCCACGGCCCAACTCTGGTTCAAATATGGGATGATAACTACGTGCCAGGCCTGGCATGTAGACTTGGCCCAAGACTGGTATTAAAGGTTGGGCCAATATTGAATTCTAGCTTGGGCCAAGAGTGGCAGTGAAAGTTGGCCCAATACTAAATTCTAGCTTGGGCCAAGGTTGATACCCGAGTAAAAATAAAATTAACGGCTCCGGGTGAAAATATTTATTATTATTATTTCATTTAATTGAATAGAATAGAAATAATTGTAATTATCAAATACTTATTTAATTGTCCGGAAAAAGAGAATTATATATGGCCATATATTAAAATTTTCCAATATATACATAGCTATGTATAGAAATTTCAAATAAATTAAAAAAAAACTTATTCAGTTACAGTATTTTTTTTTTTTCCTTTTTTTGTTCAATCATTTTGGTGATGCGGGAATCATCAGATTATGTGTTTAATTTAATATCTAATTTAGTAGAATTTTTTATTACGCGAACAAACGCTAGAATATCGACTAACCGCGCACGCTTTAGTGGGATTCGAACCCGGGACCTAACGAACGAAAGACCGACGCACTAACGACTAGGCTACGCTACCGACAGTGACTACTGAGTTTACTTGTGCTATATGAGATTGAAAGAGTACATTATTTTTAAAACAGCAAAATATAATTGAAACTCTATTTTTATTAATAACAAAAAAATTTCTTATTTTTTTTTTCGTGTGCTATAAAATCCGGTATGTGAGTAATTGCGATATGTGTAATTTTGGTTATATAGTTATATATAAAATTGTTTAAAAAGTATATTGGCTTTATATATGGCCATGTATGGTCATATGTAACTCGTTTTTCCTATACGATTAACTAGTATGCTTACATTGTAAAAAATTTGCGGAGTAAACGCAAAATATAAGCAATTCCCATGAAAATTATGTCACTATAACTATTAAATAATTAAATGTTTTCACTATGTCTTATATAAAATTATAACTTAGTGAGTTACTAAAACATAATTTTTCTCAAAATTTTGAAATATGTTTTTAAGTTCCACAACTTGAAATTTTTTTATGTTCTATTTTGAATTGCATGCAATTTTTTTTTAAGTACCATAATTTTATTTAAAAAAAAATACTATGGCCGAAAACAGGCCGATTTAACTTTCAGCCTGTTTTCGGCCAAAGATTTTTGCTCGCGATAATGTTATTAAAAAACAATATATAATCTGGCCAAAAATAGGCCAATTATTTGTTGGCAAAATATCAGCCAATTTTCGGCATCTTTAAGCAGAATAAAAATTTTTCAGCCGCTGATCATTTTTATTCTGAACTTCAAAATAAGTAACATTTATTATTGAAAAATTATGATTTATTTATACCAAATTAAAATTTATAGTTATTATAAATAATTAAAAATAATAATATATAATTTGAATTTACTCATTCATACAATTATTTTTCATTTTTTATAATAACTATTATTTATTTATAAAATATAAGAAATGCTAAAGCTCGATGGCCCAACGCTGATCCACGCTTGAGCCAAGATCGAATATTCGAGGCTCAGATTTCCAGTACTGACCCAAGCTTGGGCCAACATCGAATAACCGAGACTCGGTTGATCAGGACTGATCCTAACTTGGGCCAACATCGAATAACCGAGGCTCGGTTGATCAGGACTGATCCTAACTTGGGCCAACGTTGAACAGCCGAGGCTCGGCTGTCTAGGACTGACCCTAGCTCGGGCCAACATAAAAAAATCCAAAGTTTGATTGCCCACGGCTGGTCCAGGCATGGGCCAACATCGAACTACCGAGGCTCGGTTGCACAAGACTGGCCCGAGTCTGGTCCCGTCGTTCAAGACTGGGGACTCCTACATGGGTTACTCTCTAAACTAATAAATAATTTAAATAACCGCGTTACAGTCGGAAGCTTGTCTACATGTAATTTTCACTTTGTAATAAATTTCACACACATACACACACTTACGCACACGTGCATGCACACGTGTGTACACATCATACTACTATTATGTCATAGTAATGTTCATCAGAAGTCCTTACTAATAACAGATATTAATTTATAGAATTTGCTGGCTACAAAAATAACATCAGCAGATACTTTAAATATTTTTAAAAATTAATGTTATAAATCTATAATGGAATTGGATAAATTGTGGCAAATTGTGTTTATAATCATTTGATAAATGGCAAAATTGTATGAATGGCCAAGATATTTCTTTTTTGTTAAATGGCTCTGAAAAGTTTTGCTTAAAGTCATTATTATTATATTATTTTTGTACTTATTTTAACGATATGTCATATGTAATTAAGTATAAATAATTAATTATCAAGATTATTCTTGTAATTAAAATTTTATTCTAATATTTAAAACTATAAAATAATAATGATTTTTCATGTTATTTATCGATTTATATATTGAGCGACTTAATCTCACTCCAATGAAAAGTGAGCAGGTAATGGGTCTTTTGCCTTAAATAAATATTGATTCAATCTTCAGGGTAGATTTGCGTAATTTAATATATTGCGGTTATTCAAAAATATTAATAATAATAATAACAATACATTAGTGATGACATGGGTAATTTAATGGTATATATTTTTGGTCGCGTGCTGATTTGATTAATTATATGTTTTGGTAATCTTTTAATCGTATTTTTCATGGTACATTTAAATTCAAGATTTAAGGATTTAGGGATCGATAACAATGTTATTGTTATGTTGAATTTACACAAAAGATTAGATCAAGCAAATAAAATCAAATATACAGTATAAGTATTAAAATTATTTTCGGATCTAATGGAGGTTGAAAAAAAAAAATAATAACAATAAGAAATGTTACTCATCACGTGGTATTTTTCTATTTGTAATTTGAATTCTTGCATGTTAAATAAAATAAATCGATAATACCAATGGGTATTGTACATATGAGTATTTGTATTTCAGCTGAGATATTTATACTATTGAAGCATGCTAATATTTTTTTGTATTGTCATTTTAACATATATAGGTTGGGCTTTCGTAATACGGAGGAAAAAAAAATGGGTGGAAGCAAGAGAATAAATGCCAGGTGAATCTCAGCTAGAAAACATTAGGGGAAGAGACAACATGAACGGAGCAATGTGGTCTAGAAAAATAAAACTCGTTTTTGACGTTTGTCAAGCTAAAATAAACAATGACCGTTGCTTTAAATTATTCTTATGGATTTAGGAATAAATTTATAAATTTTTTATTTTTTATACTGCACTTTTATATAATTAAATGATAACACTTACGACGATTCTGTTGGGAGTCACATCTAAAGGTCGTGCACCCAAAACTGGTGTCGCTGGAGCACTTCCTCTTCTGCACGCTTTCTCGTATGATGTGTCTGAAATTAATAAGAAAAAAAAAATATTATTTTTAGTTTATTGAAAATAAATTATAACTTTAAAAAACTTTCATTTATGCAAATAATTATTTTTAAATTTTCTCATAGGTTTTGCATGTTCTCATAGATAAATTTAAAAAAAAAAAGGAGAAGTATTGATGATTAATAAATGTTCAATAAAATGCAGATATTTTAGAAAAGAAAAATTTGAGCATCCGTTGGCCCTGCAAACAAGCCCCAAAACTTTCCGCTGTTTTCGAGCTTCTTGCTATAGCTATAGCTACAGATATACTGTTAACACTAGTATTTCGGAAACGCGAACTTATAAGTTTCACCCCATCAAAAAATGACTCAACGCGCCTAAAAAAGTTTTCACTTAAAAAAAAAATTGAAATTGTGGATAAAAAGTACATACTAAAAAACACATGAAAGAAAAACATACATCATAAATATACCAATCGCAACATTATCTATTAAAAAAAAAAATAAATAAATAATAAAAAATTATTTGAGGTGACAATTTTTATTATTTATTTCTTTTTCAACAAAAGATTTAACAGCGGAACTAATATAAGTACATAAAGATATAAATGAACGTTTATATATTTAATTTTTAATTCAATTTAAAGATATAAAAAAAAAATAATAATAAAACATTGACCTTTTTTACTGATCTAAAATTATCTTCCCAAATTGTTGACAGGCGTAAATTGAACAATAAATCATGTAAAAGTTTAATAACAAGCAAAGAAGATGCTATTAAATCCCACAAACAAATAAATTCATATACCGGAAAAGTATCATCCATCTTATATCCTGGCACATACAACACCATAAACTCTCTTGATGCCTCATAGCGATGCATTTTCTCCTTCTTCTCAACTTGTCTTATTCCAGTTTGTTCTCGCTTTACTTGTGCATGCTTACGAATACTAATTGAAGCTAATAACCATAACTTAAATATTTTTTTAAACAGTTAATCGCAGTGATTTTGCTCGAGATCTTTTTGTTCGATATACAAAGTAATCTCAAGTCAAAGAAAAACGAGGAGAATAAAAAAAATTATTAAAAATTAAAATTGCAGCTGCAGTAATAAGAGAATAAATCGATATTATTTATAATATATCTAAAGAAGAAAAACGTTTTTACTTTGTATGGCGCCTCAAGTTTTATAATGATATTTGGTCCATCAAGAATAATCCCCTATAGAGTAGTGGCACGCCCGATACTGCATTTGAATCGCAATTGAAATGAAATAAAATAAAAACGAGCGCCACACGACTCAATACTTACTACTGCTATTAATACTTTATGCCGGCTGGCATTTTATTTGCTCACATCCCTCCTCCTATTGTTCAATAGCTGGTCAACGGTTACTAATGATCGCTATGCTACTCTATTCAAATTCCGCAGCACGTGATCATACCACTTGAATTGAAATTTTATAACTGTAACTATATTTCGAGATTCAATTCCAGTAATTGCACATCGCATTTAACGATAAAAAAAATATCAATGAATGCATAATAATATAAAGAACAATGAGCACAAGGTTATGGAGTATCATATTGCTCGAGCATATTAATATGAATGTCTAAATTGCTAGATAAAATAGGTTATTATTAAATAGGTAATTTTTTTATTTAATTTAATTTAAAACTTTTTTATACTTTTTTTCTTGCACGACTTGATTACTTTTTTAAAATGTTTGCAGTTCAATTCTACATGTACTCTTATTTGAATGCTTTTAAAGCAAATAGACTAAGAATATGCATTTTCAGAAGTACTTTCAATTGTATAGAGAGCATAAAAAGAACACCTAATCTACATCGAAGCGAGAGCATTTGTTCGTTTCAACAAGTCAACCGCTTAACTGATGCTATTGCTCTGAAGCATTCATGCGGATTCAAGCGGTATTAATACCTTACAACTGTCAACGCGATACCCATTATCACCATTAAATTTTAGCCCTCACATTGTTGGTATATTCATTTATACATATGACTTTTAAAAGTTCTTTCCTTTTTGTTCATTAATTTTTTCTTTTCATCTCATTTTAATACATACATGTAAAAAGAAAATGCAATCGTGGGTAGTAATAGAATTTATAATAAACAAAATAAATACTTTGTTTTCAAAGCGACACATTAGAGTTTATTCAATTCATCAATCCTAATAAATACCAGATAAAATAATCTTATATATATGTATATTTTTTTTTACGGCAAATGCTACTACATGGAGAGAAATTTATGGTAACCGTTCCTAGTACGTTTATGAAATATCCCATACCGTTATGGTAATAATTACTTGGAATTATGGGATGTAGGCCTATACTTTCTGGGAAAAGTTCCCATAAGTATAGAACAATTCCCATCATTCCGGTAACAGTTCCCATATTGCATGTGATAGAATTATGGTAATGATTACCATACTCATAGGAATAGTTCCAATAAGCAAATAGGAACCAATCTTATAACCACATTGTAACGGTTCCTAAGTGCATATGGGAATAAACCCTATATATTCCCATAATATTATGCTCATCATTCCCGTACTGTATGGGAAATATTACCATATGATTATGGTAATGGTTATCATAATTTTATGGTAATGGTTACCATAATATTATGGTAATGGTTACCATAATGTTATGGAAATGGTTACTATAATATTATGGTAATCATTACCATACGTTATGGGAACTATTACCATGTTATATGGTAACGATTACTATAGCAATATAGTAATGGTTGACATAATATTATGGTAACCATTGCCATAACATTATGGTAGCCATTACCGTAGTTACATAATAACGATTACCATACTTCAATAGGAACTATTCCGATACCATATAGGAATTATACCCATATTTATAGGAATGATTACCATATATATATGTGCCATTCCTATAATTGACATTTCAAAAAAACCGGTTACCATGCGTTATGGGAACCATTCCCATAATATATTGCAATTGTTATCATAAATTTCTCTCCGGGTACAAACAGGATATCCTGATAAAATTCGTAAAATTTCGAAATTTTTGCGTGTCCGCTCAAAATTCATATGTCACAGTAAAATTTTCAGAAGATCTTCTTGTTATTTGCCGTAGCAAAAAAAAAAAAAACATAAGCACTTGTTTTTTTTTAATATTTTATGAACTTTCACAATTCTTAGTCCTAAATTTTTGAGCTGAAGCTTGACGAATTTTTTTTTTTTTTTACCATACAACTTTTCAATGGGTAAAAGTGAAATAGTATATTACACACCTAGTGAGGAAAGTAGAACACTCCAACCCGCGTGTATAATTGCCTACCCGAAGCGAAGGAAAACACGCGGATTGGGACTTCCTATCTTCCTCCTTAATGTGTATACAATTTTTCACCAGATCTGTACCAGGAGGTTTAATTTTTGCCGCTGTTTGTGGCAAGAATGGTGCATGCGCTATTTTTTGAAATTCATTTTTTTAAAAAAGAAATGAACAACTTTCTTCCCTCAGACTAAACAGGGGAGGAATTCAAACTTTTGGTGCAAATATGGTGACAAATAAAATTTTAATTCTTTCTTGAGCCACCCTAATACATATATAGGGGTAGGAGGGGGGCAAATGGGCCCCTAAAATTTTGAGTGCCTCGAATAGTTTGGAGGCGAATGGGCCTGCAAAACTTTAGGGGACCATTTTGACCCCCTCCCCTTCCCTTATATAGACATTTTTTTAGAAGAGAATATAATGTAGACTATGTTACACTACGCGAATGGTTTATAGGTTTCAGTTGTCTAAGGCGTGTTATATTAAGTTTAGTTAAAATGACTTGCTCGATACGCTTGCTAGTAGTATATTGTCCATGATAATATTTATAGCTAGAGGATGACCGAACACGATTTACGGCGACGCAGTGTATTATATGTTACTACGTCCAGACTGGATTATAGAATATACCACCACCGAACCTGGAGCTTTCATACGCATAGCGACATTGCCATTTTATTTATTGTCGAATATAGTTGACATTAATGTCGATTCATGAGGTAAACTTAACAAACTAACGCACAAGAGGGAAACTGATAAAATGTATATATTTAACATGTAAAAATAATTTACAGTAGGCGTGACCATTTTATAATATTCACACCACCAATATTTCTATTGTATTTTATAATATATTACACATAAATACTTTTAGTATTTGGGAACAATAAATCATATAATGGTATTTTATATATATCATGAGGAAATGTTTCATTAGATATGGTAATAGTTGTAACAACTAACAGTTACTGTTGTATATAGTATGAAAACAATCATTTCAAAAGCATTTTATTCATTTATATATCATGCGTTCTCTGGCGGAACTACTGCCTCCGGTTTAGTTATACTGCACTCTGAAATGAAGGCCGATTTAAACGTAAAGTTATGCAAGAAGCGTGGGATAGTTGTACAGAAGCGAATATAAACTACTAATTATTATAGGTTGTTGTTGTTGTTGTTATTTTTTATTAGTAAAGATCAATTTAGTTCAATACATAGTTCACAAAATAAATATTCATTACTCAGTTAATTTCTTTATTAACAAAATATATGAAAATTAATTTTCAACATAATTTCACACAAAACAAACAATTTTATTTTTTACCGGGAAAATTTTTAAATATTTTCTCATTATTGTAAAAGTTATGACAAGAAATAAATGAATTAAAAAGCAAATTTTGGAAACCTTGATAATAAGAAACCACTTTTTACCATGCAGAATTATGTATTTTACACAAGATGATCTTACATGACATTTCATAAACTTTACGTAATATATTAAAATTTGTAAAATGTCATGAATTAACATTTATGTAATTTTAATTTAATTAAAGATAAATAAAAAACGTATGCTATAGTTTCGTCTTAAAATCAGTATTATTACAGAGTCGCAATTTTAGCCCTCATTTCACACTATTTTTAGGTTTTTCCTTTCATTTCATCTTCAAAATAGTAGAGTGAGCCTCATCTCGTCCTCAATGAAGTTTACTGACCCTCATTTCATACTGAAAAACCCAACTCCACTCAACTGAACTTCATTTCAAACTCACAAACCTGATATTAACTTCATTTAACCTCAAAGAACTCAGGCGCTATATTTTAAATAATGAAATGTATTTTTCTTTCCCATACAAAGTTTGGAAATCGGCCCTGTATCGGGCCATTACTGGGCCAAGAATCTCGATTAATGGCTCAGCAATGGCAATTTTTATTGGCCGATAAACGGCTCATAGTCAAAATGATAACCTCGGGCCATTAATGGCGCTCGACTATCGGCCGATCAATGGCAGCCAGCAATCAGCCAAGCAAACAAATAAATTAAATTAAAAAAACTTTTATTTTTTTAACTTCCTAATAGAATTCGTAATCATTATAATGATCGTTATAACGTTTAAACTATTTAAGTGGGGTAAATGATGTGAAAAAACTCGGTGAAAATCCTGCTGGGCTCTGGGCGCGAACTGCCGTCCTTCTGATTATTGGGTCTGAACGCTGGCTACCGGACGAACCTGCAGATGTTGAGTAGATACTTTTAAATCATCTACTTATTCATTTTATTACAACCACTCAGTTTTATGAAATATAACGAGCAATATTTTTATTATAATTACATGATTTTTTAAAATAAAATTTATTAAATTTAATTAATTAGTTCTTAAGAGCCCACTGGAATTATTTTGCTTTACCACTTTTATTAAAAATGACATTTACTTTAAAATATATGTCTTATTTTTTAAATAAATTAACCTTTATAAGTTAAGTTATAAAATTAGCGGTTATTAATTGCAAATAATAACGAATTTAAAAATATTTTAATTGTTAGTTGTAAATAATTTTAATCGGAAAATTAAAATATTTATTAATTAAGACTTAGTTTAATTCAAAAATAACGAATTATTAATTAAAGAAAACTGTAATGATAAGTTATTTGAATAATTAGTAATTGATGAGTAGATTTTTTCATTTAACAAGAATCATTCATGGCCCACTGATTCACCAAATAGTGGCCCAACGTTGGAAACCGATAATCGGCCAGTCATAAGTAACCATTTATTGGCCAGTCATAAGGAACCATTTATTGGCCAGCCATCGGCAGCGTCGTATGACTGTCGTTTCCGGTACAGGAAGTCATATTCCGATATGAAACCAGTAATACCATAACATATACATCAAAAAATTTAAATAAATATCACTTCAAATTGATTACGCTATCCTGATGAAAAATTAATCGGCTGCTAGTAATTAACCAAGTTTGGGCCATTACTTATTGCCAATGCTTGGCCGAGCGACTGCAGTCGGACATCGGCCAACCTACGGCATTTTTTCCATTAACGGCAACTTTGTATGGGTTCTACGTACTATCCTGGTTATTAGGTGTAACCCGAGAAAAGTCTAAGAATTTGTAAGGTTATATACAATTTCCACCTCAATTAACCCCGCACAACCTCACCAAAGTTGGTAATTTAAGGTTGAGATGATCGCCAGAATTTCGACGGGTAGTTTTTAAAATAGTTTATAGTAGTAACTGTGAACCTACAAAAGTTAGTAAACTACTTTGCATTAAATACATAAGAATACTATTGGTTGATAATAAATTCTACTTTTTACTATGATTCAGTTTTCTTCCGCGTATGCACATATACATGTATATTTGTTCACCAACTTCAATACAGTTAAAAAAAACTCTAAAATAATAAAATAATATTTTTACTACTTAAATATAACCCGTAAAAAATTGCATATATACTAAAATTTTGATGACTGAAAAACTGTTAACGCCTTTTTTAGTTTCAAACAATTTACAAAAAGAATACACACGTATATACCATTGAGAAAGTAAGATTTTATGAGAAAATAACGTTTTTTCTTAAACATTATAAAATTCTTAACTTGAGAATAGTTGGCCATAGAATAATCATCAAGTAACGGTTTTTTTTTCTTTTTTTCAGAATTTCATCAGCTACGGAGAAAAAACATTCCTTTCTCTAAATTTTCTGGTTGCAACTGTTTTTCTCAGATATTTATAGTGAAAGCTCATTACTTGTTATCATTTATTAGGAGAATTTCAAAACATAAAATATAAAGTTAGTTAATTAAATTGCTATTTATGCTACACAAGTAAAATTAATGTTTAATTCACACTGATGTGTATTTCCAATGACTTTCCCGCGAATATAAATTTAATAGTCTTTGTTTCGGAACCCTATATGCTCGAATGTGCATTTAGATTTTATCAAGAGGTATGTATGTAATCCACCATATGCAGGGAATATTAAAGAAAATCGAGGATAATTGGAGCGATTCAGGGCACGCGACTTAAACAGTAACAGCAGATGCTTCTTGAGTACTCGTGCGTACTTGTCGAAAATAAGATGACCATCCATGGCCATGAAAGAAACACTCGCAGGTGGCGCAGATGCTTGAGTACAAAACGTAATGAATATCTACAATATCATATATATCAGTATAACAAAATACTTTTAACACTTTATGCATATATAATGTATAATATATGTTATATATATCCATATTATAGTTGCGTGCTTTTATATTCCCTCTTCAACTCTTCTTTCGTTCCAGTATGAGCACGCGACCGCAATCTAACCGCAAAATATGTCAGGCGTTGGACAAATATCACTTGTTTATTGTTATTATTATTGAGCTAATAAGCAAAATGCCCGGGACTAGCACAGGACACAAGATCTCTTAGACTCATACTTGTTAGTCTGTATTGCATATAAGCCCACGGAAATGAGAGCAAACTAATTCTCATACGCTTTCCCTTGTATATAAATTAAAAATTTAATCTTTATATTTTCTATTTGAATATCACATTTTTTAATGATTTTAATTATAATCCACATACGACTAATATATTTTTTTATTTTTATTATCTGTGTAACTATAAATAGCGTACTTATGTTAACACTTTAGCAGTACAATGTGCATGAAATGTAGGATTTAACTTTAGTGAATTAGTGAAAAATTTTTAAATGAGAGTAAATTGAAGACTCCCAACTTTTCATGCTTGAGTTGTGCGCAATTCTAGATTAATTGATATCAATTTAATAATTATACAATAATAATCGATCTCAAATATTAAAAATTTAATAAGTCAAATATTAAAATAACTTATGAACAAATTTTATAACGAAAAGTCTTAACTTAAAATTTTAATCAATTATTTAGACCATTAAAATGATCTCAATAATTGATTAAATAAAATTAACTTTTGTAAAAACAATTAAGTAGTGAATCTCAGAAACTTAGTACATTATTAAATTCATTCTTAAGTTAAAGAATAAGTTTCTTGACAGAAGACTCAAAAAAATGTTGGAAAATCGAAAAGCGCACACCTCAATCGCTTATGATAATTATTAATATTTTATTTTTTTATTATTTAATTATTTTATCAATTTTTTCACATTATTAATTATTATTTAACTTTTAAATAATTAATTTTATTTTTAGTTTTTTCTTTTAGTTTCAAAATAATAATAATAATAAAAATAAAAAATGGCAGCTTAATTTTTTATGAATTACCGGTTTCAAGTTTTTTTTATTTATTTATTTTTTTTTTTTATTAATTCCAATTAAACAAAAAGAAGCTAAATTGTTATTTTCAAAAGGGTTCTTGCGACAAAAGTTACAGAACTAATAGAAAAAAAATTATGCCAATTTATTATATTTTTCAAAAGTTATCGTGGTTCCGACTATTTGTGCAAGACCATTGACAGCAATGGTTTCTTGGATTAAAATAATTCATTTTAAATCAATGGAATTATGAATCGACTCAATACCGGGTCATAATTATTTCTTAATCAAATATCTTTATACTATTATACAATTTAACTCAATTTAGTGTAATAAAAACAGTGTATAGATGATTATGAGTCGAAAAAATGATTTCGATCTTAAGGCACACAGTGCTTTCACGCTTGAGGTGTATGTAAAACAAAACAAATCAGTATATTTCGAGCTGAGTTCAGATGCCTAAGAAAATGATTTTGAATGGAATTTTTAAATTTTTGGACAAAAATATTAGTTTGAAAATTTTCAATACCATAATTTTTTGTAAGAAAATACAATATTTCTAAAAGTTATTTTTCTTTTCAGTGTACACTGGTCACAAAAAATAAAATATTTAAAAAATCGAAAATTTTTAGATAATTTTCAAAAGACTGTTACTTAGCGAAAAATGATCGTAGAATAAAAAATGATATATTTAATAAGTAATTCTAACGTATACCCGATTTATCTGAACTCCTCGCAAATTGAATCGATCCACTTTCTCGTATGGCGCTTATACTAGCCTATTTTAATATTTCAACGAAAGTCATGCACATGCACGCGTCGATGCACATTTACCTTATGCCTTACATTACATATATTTTTCTGCACCTTTACTATATATATATATGTATAAATAAACAAGTTCTGTTATATATTTACGTGTATACATTTACTTATTATTTATTTGTTTTCACTTTGAACTACTAGAGGTAAAAGTAAAGTACTATCATGGAATCCATTTATTGAACGGGATATTGATTTAACGAACAACATTGTTGTGATACCGCGAGACCCATACCCAGAGATTTAGCAAGAAGGAAATGAAATAGACGGGGTCATTAATCCCCACGTCGTAGTAACCAAACTTGTATGACGGTGATGAGAAACCCGGGTATATAAAACGAATAACCAGGATTGCATGTATATGCATTCACTGCTACATTTGCAAGTGACTCATGTATATACAACCGGGACAACCATCATAAGAATTATTTGCAGCATCCGCATAAAAACCTGAGATTATAATATTATTATAATATACCAAGAAAGTTATAATTCTCATAAATTATTTTCTTTAATAATAAACTTTTTTTTCTCTTTAATAATATAAAAGTAAGTGTATTATTAAAAAAAAAAAAAAAAACTTTTCATTCTTTTTAATTCAAAGATTAAAGGAATTATAAAAAAGAAGATAATAAAATATTAAAAGTTACTTTTTAGAATAGAATGATAAGTGGGGAGATGATGATTTTTAGGGGACTGATAGGCTTTGATATGTCGTTAATACATCAGGATATAAATCTACACTGTGTCCATAATCTAGTTTTTAAAGGGTCACAGTGCGTATCGAGACAAAGACTACATTTTTGTGGATTACGGTAACATGTATTGTAATAGTATAATAGTATTGCAAAGGGTCGAATGCCAGTGAACCCTTTTTTTACCGGCCGCAACCGAGGGGAGTTATTTTAGTCGAGATTCTAATAGCCGTGTGTTTATGAGAGAAGGCGTATAAACATAAATGTGAATAAAAAAAAAAAAAATGTAAGTGCTCATGAAAATACAAAAATTAAAAAAAAAAAAAAGAAATTATGTTAAACGAATTATTGTTTTCGTGACATGAAATTTTTAAAAAATACACGAGGCAAAACAATCAATAGCTTGTGCGACGTTTATAAACTACTCAACCGGTAATTAAGCAATTGGTCAAGTTGTGAAAGCAAAGCCTTTCATAACGCAAGTCCTACTTATAAGCGAATGTATACAACATTCTACTCTATTTTACTCGACTCTGAGATCGTGATACTGATCTCATGCTCTTGTTATGCTGGTCAAGAATATATTTATGCATATAGTGTTAATCAATTTATTAAAATCGTTCTACACTAAAAAAAAAATTCTTAATACAAAAAATTTTTTTTAGTCCCAATGAATTCTTTTACATTAAGGTAAAAGCCCCCATTATTGACACTATAAGAATGTCTGTGATTGTTTGAATTTTTTTATCGTATTTAAAATTAATATAATCAACTTTTTTTGCATTGGACGTTTTAATTGGTGTCTCTACTTGTATATTTAAATAAATTTACTTAAATAGCAATGAATCAAATAAAAAATATATTAATTAAAAATCAACGAGTCGAGTGCAGGTATTATTGACGGGGTAAAATAGTGTCAGAGCCAACTATTGACATACCATGGACCCCATTATTGACAGGTCTAATGCGCATGCGCGGCAGTTTATAAAAAATTATTAAAGACCACCGTCAATTAGGTTCAAATTAATAATAAATATTTTAATTAAAAACGACAAAATACGATAATTACAATTAAAAATTCATCTAGGACACACTTTTATTTTTTATAAATTCGACGACACTATTCTTGATTCGACAATTTTTTATTCAATGTTTTATTTATTATGAAATTACTAGACAGCGTGTTAACATAAATTTATCGATATGTATGTTAAGGAGGTTAAATTACTTGAGTATGTGGCCTGTCGCTAGTTGACACACGTGAATTTTTATGTACCGACTATTGACGCCCGCTATTTTTAAATGATGATTAAGATTTATCAATCTAAATCAATGATTCTGGGGTTATTTAGACTATAAATAACCTGAAACAATTTTTAATAATACACTTACATTAGAACTATATAGGGGAATTCGTTTCTAAAAATACGATCTCTCTAAACGAAATTGTTAAGAAATTTCAAACATTCTAGCGAAAGTGGCCTAGTCGAGAAAATAAATTTTTTTTACAGCGAATAGTTTGTACCCAGAAATAAAATTGAACTATTTTTCCATTTAAAAATATCAAAAAATTGATAAGAAGTTTTGAGCAATGTGATTATTCATACAGTTAATTAAAAAATTAATAAATTAAAACAATATGTCAATAGTAGGGGTCCTGTCAATAATGGGGGCTTTTACCTTATGAATTAAAAATAAAAATTTTCGAGGAGCGAAAAAAAATTTTCTTGAGCTAAGAAACCCTTTTTTCTATGTCAGTATTAATTAACATTTTATCTTATTTATTGTTATGTACTCATTATGTACTTATTTTTTTTTTCTTTCAATATATATCTTTTATCGCAATCAATAACATTTTATAACAATGAGTAGACCGTTATAAATATAAAAGTATATTTATTTTTAAACATATGGTAGACTCTTAAGTGTTAGCAAATTAATATAAAAAAAAAAATTAATGATGTGTGTTAAAGAAAATTAGAAAATAATGAAAAAATTTATAAGCTATATCCCTTGAACAAACATTGATATTATGGTTTTTTTTTTTTATTATTGTAGTAACGGAAATAATTTATCCCAATTTACGAAAAAAAAACTGATGGGGGAGAAAAATGAGATCAAAATGGCTTATTAAAAGATTTATGAGCTTCAGGACATGTGCTAACAGCTTTATCTTGAGGTTAAATTATTGTATACTAAACTGATCCGAGGTCATTTCAATTTAATACGGGCAATTCTGACGAATCTATATAAAAGGATTATTTAAAAGGTTCACTGACAATTACACTTATAGTTCCGATCCTTTATCAATGTCAAAAGTGGATGCTGCTACAGTAAAAAATTTATACGCACCAATTTGCGCATTAGATTTATATATCATTTTATTTTTCCACGCATAAACTCTTATATATACAGGCGGCAGTATTTGTTATCGCGAGCAATAAAATACTTTTGACATTTTATTTTTATATCATTTGAATAGTGATTAAAAAAATTGATTTTTTTTTTTTAATTTATTCAAAGTTTAATAGCTGTTACATTTTTATAAATAACTAGCAGATCCTGTCCGCTTCGCGGGCAATAAAAATGTATTACTAATATAAATTATATATATGTACATAAAATTTTTCATCAAAAATATTGTCTTGCATAACAATAAAATTTCTCAACATTAAAATTACTATCAGACATTTTAAATAAAATTTTTAGTACCTTGAAACAAAAGGATTTAAATTGACGATGATTATTATTATTATTACTTCTAGTATTGTCAGTGCTTTTTAAAATACTAATTAGAAAAAAAATAAAATTATATCATGCCAAAAAAGACAGATTCATATATATATATCTTTCGTTTTATTCGAAAAAGAGAAAATCGATAAAATTTATTAAAATGAAATTTAAAAAAATTTACTTTTTATCATCAAAATGATAATAATATATAGCTAAAAAACCTTCTTTGAAGTACGTAGAATTTTGTGGTGTAAATTTCATCTCAAAATATTCGGTAGTTTTTACGTGATGCGTAAAAAAGACCTATAATTTGATAGATATAGAAGATTATGTATTGATAATTAAAAAAGAATAAAATTGAATTTTAAATTAAAAATGTGGGTGACTGTGACAGAAATCTCTAAGCAGGTGGTCCAATTGATTCAAATGTATAGTATAAAATAAAAAAAAAAGGCAAAGAAAAAAAAATAAAAAGATGCGATTGGAAGAGAACGAGTTCGGAGCCGAACACAAGTAGGTCTCCCAGAAAATGAACTCGACTCAAGTTCCACACTTCCAAGGGTCCCGAGAAATAAAATCTCTTGATGGTATGGCCCTAGTCAGTCGATCAGTTAAACCGTTGTGCTGGACTCTTGTAGCAAGTCCCGACTTGTTTTTCTTAATGCACACCGACCGGTTCATCCAATACATCAAACCTTCTTTTTCACCGCTTCTCTTACAGCTTCCCATCATTACTTATAATATTATCTATAGCCACAAGCTTATTATTCATCAACATCATATATATATAATATACATATTAAAATTACCTGAATGAACGGCCTCAGTTTCTTCGAATACTGATTCATCAACATCATCATCAAAATTATTTTCACAATCATTATCTGAATCATTACTACGAAATTTATTTTTTTCAATTGACGAATTTACTACAGGGCAATCAACCGACATATGTCTTATAACACTCGATGATTTAACATGTGCACTAGCACTTCTTACAACTTTTGTACTATGAGTTCGACGAATCAATAAATTACTAAACGAATTATTATTTTCATTGTTATTTTTATTTTTTATACTATTATTATTATTGTTATTATTATAATTATTGTTATTATTAATATTGTTGTTGTTATTATTGTTGTTATTGTTAAGTCGATTTGGTCCTTGAATTTTTAAAAATTTATTTCTTGCTTCATCTTTTCTTTTAGTTGGTCGTTCAGTTTCACTAAATTCATCGTTTCGATTAATATCCAAGCACCCTATTGTATTGTTAAGACGGCTATTCTTTTTATCAATGTCTTTTCTACCAACAAAACGATTTTGAAACCTTTCTATAGTCTTCAACGAACGTGTCCTCTCGACCTTCTTTCTTTGAGTTGTATCTTCAATCGATTCTACTACAACCGGTGGTGTTTCAAACATCCGTGTAAGACTCTGTACTTTACCTCTTGTACCAGTACTAGTACTCGAACCTGTACCCGTACCAATAATACTTGTACTTGTTTCTGACCTTTTGTTTAACCCATCGTTATTACTAAAGGTCCGGTTCAATATCGGAGGATTTTTAGTGCCACTTATTGGAAATGTATTGCACGCATATTTATCAGTATCTTGAGATAAACATTTAGTTATTTTAGGATGATAATTACGAGTGTCATTTTCCAGAGATACATAAAATGTTGACCGACGTTTTGGTAAATCATCTTTATCTTTATTGTCATTTCCAATCATTGTAACTTTTATATTTTCTTTTTTTTTTAAATGATTACTAGTAAACACTACTTGAGAAAAATTATCTAAACCATTTACATTATCACCCTCTTAAGTGTCTCTTTTTTCTTCTTTACACAGAAACACTAGGGTTTATTCAACGCCCTACTGATGACTCAATTCTCTTGTCTGCCCTAATACTCTGATGTCATCAAGTAAAAACTTTGAATCCTTGACAATTTAAAATAAACATATTATAAATAGTGTTTAGTATTTTTTTAATTGTTTATATTTAAATACCAATGATATAAATTATTAATCAAGGATAATAACTTTCTATAATTCACATCATGCCTTTAAATAGTTTTCTTTATAAACAGATTTTTTGAATTGATAATTAATTTAAAAAAGTAATGATAATAATAATGATGACACGATTTTATAATTTGATATTTATGAACACGTGTTACACTTTATTTCACAAATTACTTTTAATTATAAATTCCATTAATTGGATTGAAATTAATTGAGCAGTTAATCGTACTTAATATTAAGGTATTTAGCACTCGAATACACGATAGAATGTCATGGTGAATGTATTGAATGTTATAAGAGTTAAATAAACCGTTGGACTGTCGTTTCTGTCGTCCGCCAAGCTGGACGAACGCACGACTATCGCATATTCAACTTCTCTCAAATACCATCGGCACATATCTCTTACTTAGACAACATTCAGCGCCACGAGCGGTTATTATTTGAAACTACGTTAGTCTCCTCGTGGCATTGATGCTTACTTTTGCTTTGGAGTGCATTTATAGTACGCTATATTCATCTAAACTTCCTTTAGATATATACCAGCTATATAAATTATATTGAATATATGTATACATGAGAGTTGATCCAATACAAACCAAGAGATTATCAAGATTCACGCTTCTTTGTCGTGTTTCACTACACACATGTGCTTTGCCGACTTAAACTTTTATTGATGACATTTAAATAAATATATGAGGTAGAAGACCCCAGACCCGATCTAATGATTTTTTTTTTTTTTCAATCTTTACCGCAAATTCTCTAAAAAACCCTAAAATAACTCTAAGACACAAACCTAATCAAAATAATTTAAAAATTATCGGTGGAGTTCCATCGGAACAGGAACAATTTAAGAAGATAAGACTAAAACATATGTGAACCATTTGTATGAGATTTTTAATAAAGATGTTTTAAAACGAAAGAACTTTAAACCCGATCAAGAGCGATACTCTAGATGTCAGGTTAATTAATGATATTAATACCCTCTTGCGAATTATGTCAAATGATGCGTGATACTTTATATTATGGTTTAGTTAAGTTATGTACTTCCCCCGCATATATAGATACCATGCCCATCCCTACAAATATTTTTGTTAATTGAAATTTTTTATAAAATATATTATGTAACTCATGTACTTGGTACCCTAGAAATGGCTTTGCTATTGGGTTTACTATTAATAAATAAAATAAAATGACCTATGTAATAAAATATTTTATAGTTTATTATAAATTTAAACTGAGTGACTGTTTTCAAAATCTCGCTCCACCGACTATTTTTTACTTTAGCTGAACTTTTATTCTAATATTTGAAAAGCTTATTTTATGAATTATTCTTCAAATCAATAAACTCATGAAAGTTCAATTGATATTGTCTTTGAGAACGTAAGGTAGAAGTACCGTTCTTGGTCACTTTAGGGCCAGTTTTCGACACTTGAAAAATTTAAATAAAATAATTTGTAAAATACACAATGACATAATTTATTTTTAAAAATGTATTCAAAGATACTTTTATCCTACTATTAAAATGGAAATTTCTTTTTATACTTTTTCATTGATTAAAATAAAGTATTAAATGTGCAAAAATGGAGCCGTGACCACAAACGGTACTTCTACCCTATAGGGCCATTGCCATCACAACTTTCAGTGAGAGACTATGAGTGTATTAAACTGTCTTTATTTTAAACATCAACAATAATTAATAAAAAATATCAATTACATTCAGATTTGCTAAAAACTAACACACTATGGGTACTATTATGTCAAAGTAATGCTTATCAGAAGTCATTTCTAATAACAGGTATTTATTTATAAAATTCGTTACCTACGACCTGAATGGCCAAGATACTTCACGGAAAGAAAATTATAGGGAGTATTCCTATGCATTATAGGAACCATTCCCATAAATTATAGGAACCATTCCTATAATATTATGAAAATGGGAATAGTTCCTATAATTATAGGAATGGTCCCTATAATATTATAGGAACTATTCCTATAATAGTATAGGAACCATTTTTATAATATCATAGGAATCATTCCTATAATTATAGGAACTATTCTCATAATGGTATAGGTATCATTCCCATAATTATAGGAACTATTCCTATAATTATGGGTAATATTCCTATATCTATAGGATGTGTTCCCATAATTTATGGTCGTCATTCCTATACTGGTATAGAATGAAATTTCACAAAATTATAGGAACCATTCCCATAATTTTCTTTCCGTGTTCCTTTTTATTAAATGCCTCTGAAAAGTTTGGCTTAGAGTCAATATTATTATTATTTTTATACTTATTTTTACAGTTATTCATATTTAATTAAGTATAAATAAATAAAATAAATTATCAACTATCAAGATTATTCTCGAAATTCAAATTGTATTGTAATATTTAAAACTGAAAAAAAATGATGTTTCACTTCATTTAGCAATTTATATTGACTGTTTTAATCTCACTCCGATAAAAAGTGAGCGGGGAATGGATCTGTTACCTTAAATTTTAATTAAAATTTATAAAAAAATCCATTCCCGTATATATTTGCGTGATTATACTTTTTATCCTCATCTATGTACAATCCCATACAAAGTTTGGAAATCGGCCCTGCATCGGGCCATTACTAGGCCAAGAATGTCGATTAATGGCTCAGCAATGGCAATTTTTATTGGCCGATAAACGGCTTATAGTCAGAATGATAACCTCGGGCCATTAATGGCGCTCGACTATCGGCCGATCAATGGCAGCCAGCAATCAGCCAAGCAAACAAATAAATTAAATTAAAAAAATTTTTATTTTTTTAACTTCCTAATAGAATTCGTAATCATTAACGTTTAAACTATGTAAGTGGGGTAAATGATGTGAAAAAACTCGGTGAAAATTCTGCTGGGCTCTGGGCGCGAACTGCCGTCCTTCTGATTACTGGGTCTGAACGCTGGCTACCGGACGAACCTGCTGATGTTGAGTAGATACTTTTAAATGATCTACTTCTTCATTTTGTTACAACCACTCAGTTTTATGAAATGTAACGAGCAATTTAATTAATATTATCGATTATTTAAAAAAAACTAATTTCGTATTATTTTTATTATAATTACATGATTTTTTAAAATAAAATTTATTAAATTTAATTAATTAGTTCTTAAGAACCCACTGGAATTATTTTGCTCTACCACTTTTATTAAAAATGATATTTACTTTAAAATATGTCTTATTTTTTAAATAAATTAACTTTTATAAGTTAAGTTATAAAATTTGCGGTTGTTAATTGCAAATAATAACGAATTTAAAAATATTTTAATTGTTAGTTGTAAATAATTTTAATCGGAAAATTAAAATATTTATTAATTAAGACTTAGTTCAATTCAAAAATAACGAATTATTAATTAAAAGAAAACTGTAATAATAAGTTATTTGAATAATTAGTAATTGATGAGTAGATTTTTTCATTCAACAAGAATCAATCATGGCCCACTGATTCACCAAATAGTGGCCCAACGTTGCAAACCGATAATCGGCCAGTCATAAGTAACCATTTATTGGCCGGTCATCGGCAGCGTCGTATGACTGTCGTTTCCGGTACAGCAAGTCATATTCCGATATGAAACTAGTAATACCATAACATATACATCAAAAAATTTAAATGAATATCACTTCAAATTGATTACGCTATCTTGATGAAAAATTAATCGGCTGCTAGTAATTAACCAAGTTTGGGCCATTACTAATTGCCAATGCTTGGCCGAGCGACTGCAGTCGGACATCGGCCAACCTACGGCATTTTTTCCATTAACGGCAACTTTGCATGGGTGATCTACTTATTCATTTTGCTGCAACCACTCAGTTTTATGAAATGTAACGAGTAATTTAATTAATATTATCGATTATTTAAAAAAAAAATAATTTCGTACTATTTTTATTATAATTACATGATTTTTTAAAATAAAATTTATTAAATTTAGTTAATTAGTTCTTAAGAACCCACTGGAATTATTTTGCTCTACCACTATTATTAAAAATAATATTTACTTTAAAATATATGTCTTATTTTTTAAATAAATTAATTTTTATAAGTTAAGTTATAAAATTTGCGATTGTTGATTGCAAATAATAACGAATTAAAAAATATTTTAATTGTTAGTTGTAAATAATTTTAATCGGAAAATTAAAATATTTATTAATTAAGACTTAGTTTAATTCAAAAATAACGAATTATTAATTAAAGAAAACTGTAATAATAAGTTATTTGAATAATTAGTAATTGATGAGTAGATTTTTTCATTTAACAAGAATCATTCATGGCCCACTGATTCACCAAATAGTGGCCCAACGTTGCAAACCGATAATCGGCCAGTCATAGGTAACCATTTATTGGCCAGTCATAAAGAACCATTCATTGGCCAGCCATCGGCAGCGTCGTATGACTGTCGTTTCCGATACGGGGTCATATTCCGATATGAAACCAGTAATACCATAACATATACATCCAAAAATTTAAATAAATATCACTTCAAATTGATTACGCTATCTTGATGAAAAATTAATCGGCTGCTAGTAATTAACCAAGTTTGGGCCATTACTAATTGCCAATGCTTGGCCGAGCGACTGCAGTTGGACATCGGCCAACCTACGGCATTTTTTCCATTAACGGCAACTTTGTATGGGATACGGACTATATTAATTTTGTTAAAAACTTTTTAAATGAATTTATATACACGTGTTCGTATACATATATTTCAAATTTAAGTTTTTTTTTTTTTTTCAAATACAAATAACGAAATTTAAAATTAAAAATTCTTCAAACAGATTTATGTTTGTAAAATATTCCAAGAATATCCTCGGCAGTTTCTTAAGAAAAGGCAGCAGCAAATATATAGAGTGAAAAAGAAAAAATAAAAGTTTGCGACACAGATGAAACGCAAAATTGATTTCAGATGCACATAAATATTATAGCTCTTAGAAAGCCCGGAAAAAAAAGACCATAAAACCAAAAAAAAAAAATTTCTTCTCGGTTGTCTAGACAGTAACACAACAATATTCATACTGTGAATATCATTAGAATATTGGCATGAGAATCACTGAGACGTGTCGCAGCATAAGTTGAAGGTGCTCCATTCTAAGTATCCGGATGTCTTCTCACGATACACGAGAGTACGAGACACACCTATTACGTTTGTATTTAGCCTTTAGTTTTGTTTAAATAGTAGTACAGTAGGTATATAAGAAATAAATAAAGTAAATATAAAAGTAAACTGAATAACCGGTGTATCTGCAATTTACGCACGTGGTTCAATACTAACATACATGATTATATGTATTACTATATAGACAGGAAATAACGGCCCGTTATATTCATTTAGCGACAGCTATATTTCCGGAGCTCTTTGGAACACTAACTCTTTTAATAATTTACACTTTGGGTGGCGTATCCGAAAAAATGTTTTTTTTTTTTCTGACACCATTTATCATTTTTATAAATACATAACAACTGTTCTATTTATAATTATTTCTATGTATACGTAGTAATAGACAAAAAAAATAGGGGAGAGAATGAAAGACGTGATGAACACGTGAGAATATTTTTTAAAAATAGTTGAATTATGAATGAGAAGAGTAGTTTTAAAGAAAAGAATATATAGTAAAGAAAAGCGAATTCGTGACATGGGCTAAGGACTAAAGAAATGAGAGTTTAAAGAGAAGAAAAGACTACGGGTGTTTGTACGCGACGCAAATTCAAAAAAAAAAAAAAAATATAAAAAGAAGAGAAAAAGAGAAGGAAAGAGAAAGGCTAAGATAAAGAGAGGGTACAAAGGGAAAGGGAGAAATACGTGACTGTGCAACCACGACAAGGAGTAGTAGACATGCTCGGCTCCAAACGAGTTCCATGATGTTTAATTCGTCCAAGATTTTAAGTTTTAAAAGACCTTAAGACAAGTTGATTAAAGAATTTCATCAAAGGAGTAGAGAAAAATAATAATTTATTTAATTATTGTTTACAGATAAGAAATAATCGAATAATAAAGTCAAACAATGGATTATCGTGTTGAAGTACGATAAACGTTTTGTTTGAAGTTTTTTTTTCTCGTTTAATTTAATAGTTTAAAGTAGAAAGCCGTTGGAGAAGGGAATTTCTTACGAGGTCGTATTTCTCTTGGTTCTCACCTCTTGCAACGAAAATACGTGGGAAAGAACACGCGATTGGTTAACTGGAGAGTGCCCGCAATCTATATTTACTCTAATGGTCAACAATCATAATTCATTGATTGTTTTATTTCAATACTTTTTTTTATTACAATTCAACGATTCGTTGTTAAAATAAAATAATTAATAATTACCGATAGACGTATATTTATTTATATTTGGTCATGTATGAAATAAAAAACAATGGTTTAGACGGTCAATGATCTTGAGCATTAAAGAAAAGTAAGGGACAAACCTTATATGATGGTCCCACCACCTTGTTAGGGAGCTAAAGAGCTTCCATTAATGGAAGTGTTTGTACGTTAACAGAATACCTTAATATATTTTTTTATTCAATCAATCAAATTTTTTAATGTTTTAAACATGACTGCATTCGATGGATCCAAATCTGCAGTACATGATGATATTATTAAAAAGAGTTTAACCGATTTTTAGTTTACGGTTTCATTCCTTTATTTATTAAATTAATTCATCAGAGATAAATTACACCTGACGATAGTAAATAAGTAATTCAAGTATTGAATATTAATATCCTCATTTTTACTATTATTATTATTAAAATTATAATGATAATAAAAATAATCAT
This sequence comes from Microplitis manilae, assembly GCA_030273425.1. Classification (NCBI taxonomy): domain Eukaryota; kingdom Metazoa; phylum Arthropoda; class Insecta; order Hymenoptera; family Braconidae; genus Microplitis; species Microplitis manilae. The sequence continues at coordinate 18,679,812 of CP092726.1, read as the reverse complement.
TATTATTATTATGTAATCACTGCACTGTAAAAAATCGGGAGTGAATCCGGAGTGAATTCGGAGTGAAATTAAATCCGAATTCACTCCGCTTTCACTCCGCCTCTCGGAGTTCCGGAGTCTTACAAAAAATCACTCCGCGTGCGGAGTGAATGGGGAGTTTTTTTTTGGCGGAGTGATTGCGGAGTGACGCGGATTTTATTTCACTCCCAATTCACTCCGGTCCGGAGTGTTAATACTTAAATAAATTTATTTTAATTTATATTAAACCGTTAAACAGTGTGTGTTTCGGGTGTGCAAATGTGTGCGTGCAGGAGTGTGTGAGCCTGTGCAAATATGTGCATGTGTGTAAATATGTGCGTGTGTGCAAATATGTGCGTGTGTCCGTATGTCTGTGCAAATGAGTGCATGTGTGCGCGTGTGTGCATGTGTGCGAATGGGTGCGTATGAGCGAGTGCGTAATTGTGTGTGTTTGTGTGAGTCCGAATATGTATGTGGGTGTGTGCGTGCGTATCAGCTGATCAGTAATTTTATACACGAGTTTTTACTTCGCTTATATTAAGTGGAGTTATATTTTACTAATTATATCCTTAAAACTCCTTTCCGGGGTGAAATCCCCTCCGGAGGAATTAAATTTATAAAAAATTATCCACTCCGCGAAAACTCCCCTTCGGAGTAAATTTCACTCCAAGCGGAGTGAATAATTAAAAATTCATTCACTCCGCATTCACTCCGGATTTAATCCGCATTCACTCCGCGAATTTTTTACAGTGTGTATTCAATCTAAATTTCAAATTGATGTTAATTAAAAATAAAATTTCTTTTTATGAAGTCAAAATACTCTACTCTCTTAAAATGAATCAGTGAAAAGTCCTCGAAATCAGTGAATACCCGATGAAAAAAGTTTTTGTCTAATTATATATGATTATATATGTTCATATATATAATCATATATGATTATATATAACCATATATGAAGTTATATATAATCATGCATGATTATATATGGGGTCATATATAATTATATATAATTATATATGACCCCATGCATAACTAGATCTGATCATACCTGGCTGTTATTAGCCCATATATAAGTCTATATATGATCAGATCTAATTATATATAAGTCTATATATAATTAGATCTGATCAGATCTGATTATATATGAGTCTATATATAATTAGATATGTTCATACTTGGCTGGTATAACTCCATATATAACCATATATAAGTCTATATATGATCAGATCTAATTATATATGACTCTATATATAATTAGACATGATAATACTTGGCTGTCAACTCCATTTACTACCATATATAAGTCTATATATGATCAGATCTAATTATATATAAGTCTATACATAATTAGATCTGATTAGACATGACTGATACAAATCCATATATAATTAGATCTGATCAGACATGGCTAATATAAATTCATGTATGGTCGTGCATAAGTTTATATATGATTGGATCTGATCAGACATGACTGATATAAAGTTATATGTAGTTATATATATATTACATAATATGACAATTTTTTAATATAAATGTTATTAAATTTTTATTTTGTCAACTATCAAATAAACTTAAATCCCCAATACTTAAAAAATGTTCAAAGGTTTCGTTAGCAATTTAAAAGTATTAATCGATATCGATTTATATACGAATATTTATAAGTTTATAGATAAATAGATTTGATTACATGTATCTAATGAATTCTATTGTAATTTATGTACAAAATCAAATTCATTATTAGGTGCATTATTTACGTATGATGTATCGACTTGATTATTTGAGTTAAGTAATGCCATAAACTTCCCTTTATTGTAAGTTCATAACAGACTAGAGGATCAGACAACAAACCAGCGATCACTAAAGTTAAGCAGCATCGGCGTAGGTCATTGATTGGATGGGTGACCTCGTAGTAAAGTGGTGGTCAACGAATAGTAATTTTTTTTTTTTTTTTTTAAATTTAATCGATATTTATATTGATGAAAACAATAAATCCTAATTAAATTACTTAATTAATAATTTAAAGGTATTCGAAATGAGATTCTAAAAATGACTATATTCATTCATGCATGATCATGTATAAACAGATCTGATTATATATAATTAGACCTGGCCAATTTTTGGATCCAATCATATATAGATGATTATGCATAATTATATATGATTAGACAAAAACTTTTTTCATCGGGTATTCACTGCGAATCAGTCCCAAGTATATCACTGATTGAATTAGTGATATATTTAAAACTTTTTATGCAGTCAATATTCACTGATTGGCGTATTTTTAAATGGTGCATTTTAAGAGAGTATATAGCTTTAAACTGTATTGTATATTTACTCCTCGTTGATAATAGAAAACGTGATAAGCCTATTATAAAATATTTACATTATCGGCAGTCCATATAATACCATTCATTGATATGAGTTTATTTTACAACCCTGATAGCCACCTTAACCGTAAGTTAACTATGAGCTACTGCCGTATTATAAAGACAACTTAAAGGAAAGTGTTGGAGAGCAAGCAGTTACCTTTAAGTTGACAGTAAATTGCCTGTAAACTTGAATTCAATTTGGCTATAAGTATTACTGTCAGACAATGACGTTAAGTTGATTGAAAGTTTCACTTCAAATTGACGGGAAGTTCTTCTGTCAAATTGCATTCAGATGACGGCAGTAGATTTTCATCAACTTGCACACAAGTATTCAGCAAGTATCCAGCCAAGGCTTGCCAGAAACTTATCGTTAAGTTAGCCGTAGGTGTTTCACTGCAGAGCTTGCTAAGCAATTATATTTAGAGTGTGGCTTTCAGAGTATTGCTTTGCCCTGATAGCCACCTTAACCACAAGTTAACTTCAAGCTCCCCGATAGCCAATTTGGTCGCAACTTGTCGACAACTTACTGCCGCAATCTGTCGCCAAGTTGGCCGCAAAAACTGGCATTTCCATAAATTGACGGCAACTTTCCGAGAAACTTGTCGACAAATTGACTACAAGTTTCTCAGGAAGCTGACGACAGGTTGCAGCAGTTGATAGTCAATAAGTTTCTGAGAAAGTTGGTAACAACTTGTAGTCAACAGTTACAAAGGCTGAAATTGTCGTCAACTAATTGACACTCACTTTCTGACCAGAAAATCTTGTTATCAGAGTCGTCTGCAATTTGACGTAAACATGCAACTAAAACTTGTCGATGTGCGTAAAAGTTGACGGCAACTTGACGGAAACTTTCTACATCAAGTTGTCTTCATATTGTGACTACAGATTGCCGCCAACTTTCTAACAAAGGTAAAGTCAAATTGTATCTATTCAATATTTGTGGTTATCTGAGTATATCAAAAAGTAAAAATACAATAGAATTCTTAATAGTCATCTTGACAGCAAGAGTCCCTCATCAGAAAGTAAGTTGCATTCAACTTGACGGTAACTCTACATTTTGTGAGTGTTGACTACAATTTGGTTTTAACTTTACCAAAAAATTAGCATCAATCTACTGCCGCAACGTGGCTATGAGGGCAAGTTGACAAAAAGTGAATGTAAATCTACTACCACAATTTGACGTCAAGATGACTCAAAAGATTTGGCGTGCTAATTAAATGAAGCTAATTTGCTGTCAATTTGAGTGTAACTTTTGCCCTTAAATTATTTTTCAAGCAACTTAATGGAAAATTTCTGTTTCGACTTGCCCTCTGATTGCGGTAGTAGACACACCAATTTGCTGTCAAAATTGAGCTCACTTGTATTCAAGAGCTCGACAGCCTGATGTTGATGCAAACTTGGCGGCAAATTGAAAGAAACTTTTGCTGAAGGAACTTAATGGCTACCTGGGATACGAATTGAATAAAATAATTCACACGTTCCAAAACATATAGTACATTTATACGTGAAAATTAATGTTTGTTTAATTTTTTTATATCCTGTTTTCATATTTCCATCGTTTTCTATGACTATGAGATACGATAAACAATGATCAATTATAAAGTCATATATCCTTTCACATTAAAATCATATTGTGCGTCACTGTAAGATTTTTCTTTTTCTTCTTGTGAACATACTATTTATTCCGATGCGTGGGGTGCCGCACATTTATAAGATATAGGTCTTCGTGGGTGTATTTAGTATAGAAAGTGTTAATTATAATTAAATATTTATATTTTTATTGAAACTGCAATAAGCTTACCTCGCCCATTTGTTAAACTCACACTACATTGAGAGTAATCGCGTGGCAATGATTTAACTTTAAACTTACCTGTAACAAAAATAAAAAAAATTAAATTAAATTAAATTATTATTTGAATTTAAAATAGTATTATAATATATTGCGTACAAACGAATGTAACAAATAATACAAAAATTTTATTTACACAAACACGTTTCTCGTATTGTAGCTTTTTTGTAAAAGGGACAATAATTTTTTGCGACATCATCGTATAAATTTAATGGGTTCGCTGACCATATCTGAGAACACGCGCTCTAATTCCCCTCTACTCTGTACTGTGTTTGAGAGCTTTATACAGGACCATCATCAAATTTATCTGATAAAGAGCTTACTACATGTATCAACCTTTGTTCTAAACTATCGAAAATAAATTAATATACTCCATTAATTATTGACGCAATTTTTAAAATTATAAAATTAAACCTCAACTACATTTATTTTACATTACACGGAAAAAAATAAATAGGCGCTGCAACAGGACGCCGTCCTGTTGGTTCGACAGGACTTTGTCCTGCTAATGAAACAGGATTTTCCTGTTGCAGCAACAGGACACATCCTGTGGGTGCAACAGGATAAAATCCTGTTGCAGCAACAGGATTTTCATGTTGTAGCAACAGGACACATCCTGTGGGAGCAACAGGACAAAATCCTGTTGCAACAACAGGATTTTATCCTGTGGGAGCAACAGGACAAAATCCTGTTGCAGCGACAGGATATTTCCTGTGGAAGCAACAGGATTTTATCCTGTTGTGGCAACAGGACTTTTCCTGTTGTAGCAACAGGACTTTCCTGTTGTAGCAACAGGACTTTCCTGTGGAATCAACAGGACTTTTCCTGTGAAATCAACAGGACATTTCCTGTGGAATTAATAGGATGAGAAACTAGTTTTATGCACCAATTGTTTTTGTCCCTAGGATAAAATTTCGAAGTTGGAAAATAAATTAAAATTTACATAAAAAAAAATCTCTGGTTTTATAGGGGTGGGAGGGGTAAAACGGGGTACTTAAGGAAATACTAAGTTTTCGAGGACTCAAATACGCTAAACTTTTTTTTTTTTTAATGATATTTAAAGTAAATAGAAAAAATTGTCAGTTACCGTTAAAAAAAAATAAAATTTTTTATTTTTGCGGGGAAAATGGGGTACCTCTTAAAAAAGATAAAAAAAAATTTCTGGATTTTAAATGAATTTGATAAAGTTAAGCTTTTTTGCAAGTAATTAACATAAAGAAAAATTACATTTTACATGACTATTGTATACAAAAGAACAAAAAAAAAACAAATTTTTAATAGTTTTTATCATAAAACAGAAGTCATTAATATTTTTCGACTGCGGTCGATTTTTTAAAAAGTTTTACAAAAAAAATTTTAAATAACGCTCAATTATATTTACAAAAGTGATTTTGGAATGTTTAAAAACCATTTAAAATATAAATTTTTTTAAATTATTATTTTGGGGTACCCCGTTTTGCCTTCCCCTCTCTCCTATATATATATATATATATATATATATATATATATATTTTTTAATGATGCCAAAGAAGTACAACTTCTCACGCGCGTACATAAGTACACGCAGCCATTTTTTTTTAAGCTGATGAAAAAATTTTTTTTTGAAAATTTCAATTTTTTTTAGTCTTGATTTTTTCAAAATTTGGATTTTTTTCATATTGAAATTGATATAAAAATAATTTTAACTAAATAGAAATTGATTTTAATCTCAAAACTCCGTATGTACATGAAACCAGTTTCTTATCTTGTTGATTCCACAGGAAATGTCCTGTTGATTCCACAGGAAAGTCCTGTTGCTACAACAGGAAAAGTCCTGTTGCCACAACAGGATAAAATCCTGTTGCTTCCACAGGAAAAATCCTGTCGCTGCAACAGGATTTTGTCCTGTTGCTCCCACAGGATAAAATCCTGTTGTTGCAACAGGATTTTGTCCTGTTGCTCCCACAGGATGTGTCCTGTTGCTACAACATGAAAATCCTGTTGCTGCAACAGGATTCTGTCCTGTTGCTCCCACAGGATGTGTCCTGTTGCTGCAACAGGAAAATCCTGTTTCATTAGCAGGATAAAATCCTGTCGAACCAACAGGACGGCGTCCTGTTGCAGCACCTATTTATTTTTTTCCGTGTATATTGCAATCAAATAATTAAGTTAATTTTTATAATACAATTTCTATATGATAATTATTGAAATACTTCTAATTAATTCACTATAGCAAATACTGTATAAATTAAATTAAATTATAATGTTCTAAGTTAAGAGAAATTTTTATATCCGATATTCTCATTAAAATTAATGTACTTCGTGCATTAAAATATTACATAACAACTTATTTAAAAAAAAAAAATATAGTATATATAAGTACTCCATGAAATTGCATAATAACTTGTGTTTGCTACAATTTTAACAATATCTACATAATTATAATTGTCAGTTATTTCAATTACTTGTTTTGGCATCAATCGACCGACTTGACCACTCAAGAAAATGGATTAACGCCGTGTTAAACTACTTAATCGCCAACATTTGCGTGCAAACTAGTTAATATATATCTAAGTACCGATACATAACGGATTTGCGTATACTTATTTGGTTGTCAACGCAAGTGACAAACTCTACAAATTACTGTTAATAACCTTAGTTATAACATTAGTTTTGTTACTGTTTATTTCAAAATTGAACAATTAAATAGTGTATTGTGTGAAACGAAAAAGGATCTCAGACCAGCGTGAAGATAACTGCTCGAACCGTAGGGCTGACATCGACCACACTCTGAAATCGCGTTCCATCCTGTGCCAGAGACTATATTTTTCATGATTACCTGGATTGGAACTTAAAGTTTCAGAGTCAGCAGCAAGAAACAAGTTAATTAAAGACCTATGGAGTGATCAATAGCGTAAGCGTAAATTGTGACTTGTAATTTATGATTAAACCGAAAATATTAAATACCGCACTAATGTAAAAAATTAAATGAATAGAAAAATTTTTCTTGCGTTATTTCTCATGATTGCGCAATAATCGTGAATCTAAAAAAATTTTGATCGTAAGATCTTAGAACTAGAGATTTCAAGCTTTAAAATGCTTTTTTTAAGATCTCGATACGATTAGTTTTCATAAAGTTACAGATTTTCAAAAATCATTAAAAAATTTTTAAAACTTTTCCGTTCCTCTAATTTTTTGCATTAGTATATTTATTATTTACATTAATTATTATAAAACTTAATCAGCAAATCAGAACTGTCATTTACGTAAATAAGTGACAGTTCTGACAACGATCAGTTTAAATTACAAATGTCTTCAGTCAGTGGGTAGACATTAATTGTTTATTCTCAAGGGCCAAAACACATTTGCTGCCCGCTAACTGAAGACCTTCGCAATTTACGTGTTTGCTTATATTTTTTTCACGACATTGGACTGAAATTAGCTTGTTTCAATTAGCTGTAGAGACACTGAAACTAAGTTGTGTTGGTATCATAAAATAGTAAATTACACACCTGGGTGTGAAAATTCTACTTTCCGCCCTCGATATGTAATATACTATTTTTGACCGGATTTGTATCTAAAAGTTTAAATTTTTGACTCTGTGGAAAGAGTACCACATGTTTTCTCATAAAAGAAAAAAACCATTTTCTTCTTTCTAAACGGAGCAGAAATTTAAACTTCTGGTGCAGGTATGATGAAAAAAATGAATTTTATTAGGATGAACAATAATTTAAAAGTTTCTTGAATTTTTTATGTTTTGAACTATCCTTTAAATTTTTGTATTTTCAAGTGAAATATTTCAGGAGATAATTTATTTAACACAGGGTTTGTGGCACCTTATAAATAGTATCGGTTACCGAAGCAAGAAAAAAAATTTGAAATAAAGAAACACTAGATTTTTTAAATACTTTAAGAATTTAAAAAATTATTGAGAAACCTAATAAGTTTAAGTTTTAAAGCTCAAACTTGGAGTCTAAAATTTTTATGTAACGTGACAAAAAATAAAATTTTTTTTTACAAGAACTAACAACAATTCAAATTTTTCGAACCATTTAAAATCTTTTGAATTTTATAATTTGTTCTAAAATTCGATTTTAATTTTGAATCATATATTGATATTCGATAGACACGAATAATTTGTAATCACTTTTTTGTAATTTGTAATTTGTAATTTGTATTTTTTTACACCTCCCTAATATATAAAATATACATATTGTAGGTAGAAAACTTACGATGTTTATTATGAGATGTGTTTTTAACATATTTATTTTTCATAATTAATAAATTAATTTTTTTTAATTAACCTTCACTATATTTATAAAATTGTTTGTGATATTTAAATGCAAAGAAATAACCGTTTATTAGCAGTGATGATAAATAAACAACACATTAGTTTTTAGGATAATATATATATGCATATATATAAAGTATAGTGATAAGTCGAACTGTGGTGTCAGTAATGAACTGCTTGAAACTCGGCATCAAGTGAAGGTTGTATAAATGACATGAGTAAATATTAATGCCATTCCCATATAGTCACGTATGCGTATGCGGTACTTATATTAAGTTCGTGCCACAGTAGCTAAATGAATAAATGTATATATTTCGCCCTCATATGTTTCTGGCAATCCCCCACGCAAGGTGCAATCATCAAAGCGCGACTTTAAACTCATAAATATTATGGGCAACAACACTAGATATTATTGTATTATACTGCCGACACTTTAACTCCTAAATGTTTTTTTTTTAGTTAAATATGTAAAAAAAAAAGAAAGAAAATAAAATATTGTCATCATTAAATTTTTATTCGTACACCCTCATGTGTATCATCGCGGCTGATTGCGTCATAATCGCGAAACCTGCCCAGAATAATTATTCGATTTCTGACACGTATGTGTAATTACTTTCATAACTTTTATATATATATATATATATATATATTTATTTATTTATTTATTTATTCAATTATTACATGAAATTTTATTAATTATCGTAGCTTCAATAAAACAAATTTATTTATTTAAAGAAAATTTAATTGTTTAAAATAAATACATTGAGAGAAAAAAAATGTATATTTTTAAGAAAAAATGATTGATTTAAGTATTTTGGTAAGTTATAAATAGAGCCAAGCAATTATTTTTGTCAATCAAATAAAATAATATCTTTATTCAAGTATTTTATTTACTTGCTTAATATTAAGAAGTAAATTTTATTTTGTTACAAGAATACTACTAAACATGCATTTTTTTTATCTAATGTTGTTCAGATTAGTTTTGTACCTTAACAAACATTTTTTTTATAAATAAGTAATGTTACCCTCCCTAAAATTTGAACTTAGACCGATCACGCGAAACTTATGACGCTCAGCCACAGTGACTTATTGGAAATCATGTTTTTAATAAACCTTTAAGTTATTTATCGATGGTTGTAATCTTCAATATTAATTTCTACAACTAAATAATAAAATCTAAATATTTAATAGTTTATAGAAGTTGCTCTCGAAAAAATTAATATATTTTATATTTTTTGAGGGCAAAAATTTTTTTCTAACTTTAAATTATATCTTTCGTCAGTTCCTTTTTTTTACTTAACCAAATAATTGCTTTATTGAAGATTTTAATTGTAATAAATTTGAGAACGTATCAAATAAATTGTCGAAATATTTGGTCGCCTTAAGAATTTAATACTTCTATAAATGAATTGCTAAAGTGAAATAATAGTTTTCTTAAAATAAAAATTATCAATTTAATTTTAGAAAAAAATTACTTATTTTGAGCATTTATGGAAAAGAAAATAAGAATTACTTGAATTTAGTTTTTTTCTCTCAGTGTAATAAAATGATTATTGATAATTAATGTACCTGATTCAGGTTCATCAGTATCAGCACCACGAAGACAAGAGTGAAAACTACGTGAGAGTCGTCGACCCCCTGGTGATGTCGCTTCGTTAGTCACAGCGGGATTCATATTTTAATATTTACTATTGCACAATAATTAGTAAAGTAAAAAACTCGACATTTTTATAGTATCACTATCACTACAACTCTATGTATACTTTTAGTTCACAGGTGATAACTTTTTAAGTGATCTTAAGTAATTTTATATCCCATAATTCTGTTACAAACAAACGAAATATAAAACTGAGATATCCTATTGTTGGTTGTCATTCGAAACCGAAAACCGGACGTAATAGAGTCTACTACCTGCTCATACTTCCGGTGAGTCTTTTCAGAGGCTTAAGTACCATGTCCTTTCGTAAAGATCAGGAAGACTGATTCGGATAAAAAAATCCGCTTGCTCATTTACATAATAAAAATTTATATTTTAGTATAATAATTTTAAATGTCATAAGAATTTCATAAACGTCATCATAATATATAAATACAGTAATTACTGATTAATCTGGTGTTAATGACGTTAAGCATGTATACTGACACTTTATATCATTGTATTATTTATTTTTTCTCAAGGCTATTCGACGAAATATTAATTGATATATCAGTAGAGTCGCGGCGTTTTCAGTCAGTGTAATACTACATCCGGTAAATAAATGTGACCACTCTGTCCAGTTCGTTTTAATAAATCTACTCATGTGGTGGGCGTTGCCTTATTTTTTTTCTCTTCTCATAAACTCAGTCCTTACAAATTTATCTAAACTATACCATGTACATACTGGTGCGATATAGCACAACTCTGTTGAGTTTTTAGTAGTTAAATGTATACATATTAAAGTGGCAAGAGAGCTGAACGGAAACACATATGAAGCAGCGGGGTTTCTTTCCCTCTTTTTATGTGTAATTTTTTTTCTTCTTTCCTTCTTTTTTTTCAGCTCTTTTTTACTGTTTACCACCTGGACTGTGAACATGCGGCAATGAAACAGGTGCAAAGCCCCATGTGTGTGAAGGGATGCCAATATGTATCTTATCTCACTAAACTCATTGATAATTCTCATATATTATTTATCATATTGCGGAAATACTCAACTCGTCGAGACTGCACGACGACACAACTACTATATGTACGTTCTTTGATATGATATATATATGTATAAATATATGTCTTTAAACTCAACAAGAGATTCTCTCTTTTAACATGTATGTCATATATTTAACGATACTCCGATTTAAATAAAATCCAATTGTCAGGCAAGAGAAAGAAAATAAGTATTTTTAAGTCTCTGAGTTTCTTTTGTTATTTATCGTTAAATATAATAACTTTATACAATTGAATTTTCTTTTGTGTACACGACTACAATACTCTTTACAAAATAACAACGAAAACTCGAAACATCAACTTATAAGCGAGTACTGTTGCACAAAACACCAAGGACACCGCGTCCAAACCGAGTATAACATACTCCGAAAAAAGTATAAATACTAAAATAAATAAAATATGAGAATGTCATGATATTTTTTAAAAATAATAATTTTTTAAATCCACTTGTCTATCGATAATTATTTTTTTATCCATTTAAATAATCAATTATATCACTAAAATAAAACTACTATATCACTGATGATTTTTTTATCACAGATTATTGATTGCATTAAATAAGTAATTTATGTATTTAATTAAGTAAGTGAAAATATTTATTTACTTGTTTATTAATTATTATAAGAGCGCGCGTTAGTCCACTCATATCCAAGCAAAGTTAAAACTAGACTGTGAGACTTGTGGTTGGTGTATAAAACAAGTGGGGGAAACGTGTGTGGCCGAAGTGAACCGACCGAGCCGACGCATCGTATCGTTTATGCGCCTGTACTAACATATAAACCCACAGAATTATTACACATGTGTACGTATACGATATATTCGTTTACAATACAATAGCGCGACGTCAAACGTCCTCTGATATGACGGTTTATTGCACGATTGTAAATAAAAGCTTTCACTAATTACCATCCCTGACATATTTCATTTGAGAACTAACTTCTATGAACAATAGTACATACACTACATGTGAATATAATTGTTACTCTGATTATTGTCTATATGTAGTGATGATAATGATATAGTCATACATGTAGGCTGTAGTATGTAATTTTTTTAAATTTTAAATCGGCATAATTTAGTTTTGTTCTAATTATCTGACCTATCTTTATGAATAAGTATTAAACAGACGCCCTAGTTGTGAGTCTACATGCATATAAAATGTACGGTTATGGCGACCACTATTTTTAGAGCATCGTGTGCATCATGACGGTCCACTACGTTGTGTGCCATCGCTTAACACCATTTTTTTATGCTCGAATAATAAAAAATAAATAAAATAAAAAAAAAAACCATATTCAACGCTTGACATTGAATTATTTTAGTACTTTTACGTCGGATAAATTACAATTTTATCAGTTTATTTATGTATATTTTTTTGGAGTAAATGCACGGAGTAAACGAGTCTCGAAAATATTATAATATTGGATATATTTGAGTAAAAAATATTAATGCGAATCAATAATTGAATTATTTTTGTTATTTATTATCAAGTTTATGGTAAAAATCACAAAATGGTAACTAATACTACACAGAAAAAAAATTATTTGTCTTAAAGCAATTTTTTTTGAGCCAAGCAACTTTTAAGGACATAGAATGAAAATCGAGATTTTCTTGAGGGAATTAAAAAATTCCTTGGATTTTAAATCTTGAACTAAGAAAAAATATTTTTGATTCAATAAATCTTCAAAGATTGATTCAACAATTGAGTTATTTAGTTAAATAATTTACATTTCTTGATTTAATAATATTGTTCCTTACTGTAATATATTTATTACTTTAATTAAACAATATAAATCTTCAGTACAAGAAAGTTACAATGTTGAATAAAGTAATGCGATGTTTTGAATCAATAGAAAGTGATAACTCGGATTAAAATACAAATCTCGAACCAAGAGTACTGCGGAGTTAAGCCAAGTAAGTTTTCTCTTGGATTCACGCAGAGATTCTCGCACTCTTTTCTCACTACTCTATCTTTGTCGCTCCTACACAAGAAATGAAAATTTTGTCCACGTTATACGGTTAAGTAGATGAAATTTGAAAAGAAAAATAATAATTATTTCATAAATGTTGTTATAATTATTTGTAAGCTTAGCAAATATTTGGGCACATGTGTATTTTATTCATTATAAATTCAGCTATTTTAGGAATTTCCGATTGAAATTTTATCAGTTTTTTTCTAATTTTATTAATTTCATAAAAGCTTAAAACGATGAAAATTTTTAAATTATGAAAAAAAAATAATAATAATTCAATAAATATAAGAATTGAATAACTTTTTTTTCAAAATTGCACTGATTGAATTTAAAACTATTACAAAGAATAAAAAAAACATCATTTGAATTAAAATTTTAATAATAAATATTTATTATTTATTATTATAAATTAAAATAAAATATTCTTAAATTAAGAGAACTTGATGGTTCACAAATTAAGGCAAAATTATTTTTATTATAAATATCGAACTCTTTCAAACTTTTAGTATTCAATAAAAAAAAAATTTTTTTGCTGTCTTGAGTATATATATTATACTGAGAAAAAATTTCTCTTCGGACAATTAAATTGGTTTTGTTAAATTCTATTAAACTAAAAATTATTTGGGTCAGCTAAATTTTATTTCGTCAACATAATTTATTTTCTCATTTTTAACAAATGCATTTCATGATTTAATAGACTCTATTCGATTAACATTAATAATTCTCTCTCTAAGATATTAAAATCATTTGGTAAAGTTAAGACAATATTTATTTAATAGACAACTAAAATATTTTATAGTGCGAACAAATCCAAATATTAAAGCAAAATATTATTATATTAACTCTAATAAATATTACTCAAACACAAAAAAAACGGTCTATCAGTTGACCCTGCGGGGCAGCCCCAAAACTTTCCGCTGTTTTCGAGCTCCTTGAGCTCGAAAAAACTGTTGTGCATACATTTTCGAGCTCTTCGAGCCTTTTGTAGTGTTTCTGGTAAGAAACTTATTTCAGAATTATTATATTACCAACTTAAAGCATTTATAGGACGGGTTACCCGCTGAATGTTGTCAGAGAGACGATAACCCTTTTTGATAGTAATATAGGGGTATCCTGTATTACATTATGTCATTAATGTTTCTTTGAACAATTTTTGTCAAAGTACAGAAAAAATACGTGTTAAGGAAGTAAATTAATTTTCTAATTATGGAGTCATTTAATTGTTAAATAGATATTCTGTGATTTTAAAATAATATTTAATTATTATTAATAACTTATACTCTAAGGCTCGCTAATATATTTCATTAATATCTTTTATAAGCCCTACAGGTAGTCAATTTGATTTTATGCTTGCTACTTAACGCGTAATTATCTATATTAAATATTTTATAGTTTCTAATAATTTATTTTGTTGGTGGATTATAAAATATTTCGTTAAAACAACCAAATATATGATTGACAATAGACAATCAAATTAGTTCGTTGTCATAACTAAAATTTAATTCTCAGAAGAAAACGTTTTTCTCAGTGTACTGAATAGCTTTAAGGAAAAGAACAAATTTCTATTTCCAAATGCGTTTTTTTTTTCGTTTTAAAAAGAAAGTTTATTTTTTAAATTTGTCTATACATTTACGAGGATTCGCGCGCATTTTTAAATATCGAAATTGACATCAACACTAATACACATGCTATAAATATTAACAATAGTAATAATAATAAGTTGAAAAACTACTAAAAATTTAATTTCATTTAATTCCATTCTAATATAAATGCTTGTATATATACTATAGTACCGAGTAAATATTTGTTTAATCTTAGTAAAAATGTTCTCCAACCAAGTATATTTTCTTAAAATAAGTATAGAAATTTACTATAGTAAAACTTACTATATTGTATAGTAAATTTCACTAAACACATAGTCAAGTTTACTAATTTCACGGAGAAATTACTCTGGTTCAAAATACGGTGTCAAAGTAAAGCTGGACCATATTCGCCACTTGACGGATATTGAAGTAAACACATGCAAAAATTACTATGGTCATAGTAAAATTTACAATGATTATATCAAAATCTACTGTAACCATTGTAAATTTTACTCTGGCCATAGTAATTGTTGCATTTTTATTTCAATTTCTGTCAAATCACCAACATGGTCTGGCTTTCCTAATGACAGCATTTTAAACAGGAATAATTTCTCCGTGTAAATTTAGTAATTTTAACTGATATTTTTAAGTAAACTACACGGAGAAAAAAAAATAGTTCTAATTCCTATGTAGAATGGTAACCATTACTATGTTACATAGAAACGCGGATTTTTTAGCGTCGAGAGTCACCGGGCAGAGTAATCCCCCCCATTCTATATAGTAACGGTGACTATGCTAGCATAGGACTGATTACCATTCTACATTGACGAGAGAACTATGTAAATGGACACCACTGCAATGTTACCTAGTAACGTTTACGATCTTTTATTTATTTCATTTTTAGTAAATAAGGTTATGACAAAACAAATAACTCTGGTTACTATAAATAGATATATGTAGAAATTGAATTAATCTATTGAAATAATTAAGATATTGCTCAAAAAGAAATATCATTTTTTGATAACAGATAAATAATAATTAAACAAATTAAAATATTTAATAATATACATCGCACATATACATGCATACCCATACACATAAGTTACTGCGCAAACGTCCGCGCATGTTTACTTCCTTGTCTCACTTATTAAACTGTAAGGACAGCTATTCCAGCATAGGACTCAGTACCATTCTACATAGCCCTGATTCCTATGCTAGATGGCGATTTTTACTATTTTAGTTGTTTCAATGTAGCATAGTAATCATTGCCAGAAAAATGGTAATGAGTCCTATTCTACATAGCATTATTTACTATTTTACAAAAAATTAGTCTGGTTACTATGTAACATAGTAATCATTACTATTTTTTTCTCTCCGTGTACTCTTTTTTTTCTCCGTGAAATGGTATTTTGTACACAAAACTCAAAAACGTTGCATAGTCTTGTATGAGTTATTTGTGTTTTATGTAAAAATATAACGACTCAAAAAATTGTTAACTATTAGTTCAAGTAAACAAGCACAAGAAAATTTTTTTAATAGAGATTGTTGACCTAACATTTTCTTTTCTTTTGTATTTAAAAGGTTTCGATAAAGAAAGAAAAAAAAAACGGAAATATTAACTGTCCGGAATTATTTCCTAGAGTTATCTATTAGTGTAAATGTAAAATTCATTAATATATATATGAAAAAAAGAAAAATAGTATGTATTATTAAATTATTATATGTATTATATATGCACATATACATTGTAGAAAAATGAGGTGTATAATATATTTTGCATGTCGTGATAATAGTTGTTAGATAATTGTCTTTTAGTCATTGGCATAAAAAGACCAAGCAAATGCTTACCTTTATTACTGTCCTCATTCTCGGGCGGGGGAAACCCCCGGGGTAAAGATAAAGACTTTAACTCACCTGAAACAAAATAAAATAAAAATTAATAACTATCCAAATGAAATCTGATTTAAGTTAAAATAGAAAAAATGAAAATGAAATAAATTTAATGGTAAATTTAAAATTAATATATTTGTTCATGGTTAGTAAACTTTGCGAATGGATGCGAGAAGTAAACACTATAGATTTGATGCAACGGGTTCTGTTATACATAGTTATGCAACTGTACACGCGTCTATCTAACAAATCAAGTTAGGTTAGTAATGCTTGTTACACTGATGAGCTGAAGAGCAACAACACGCACTAAACGTATACAGACCGTATCTTAAAGCTATTGTTTATTCTTGTAACAAGAATTAGTGACAAAAAAAATTGTAGAGAAAACGAGACAAAAAAATTTATTTCACGGTACTTTTCATCTCTTTATGTAGAAAAATCTACAGTAATTCTTTAAACAGTTCTGTTGAATGTTTAAAAGAAAAAAGGTTTTTTTTTTTCATATTAATAGAAACTTATAAGCAGGTATATATTTCAATTATTGACACTGTTATATTGTGTAATTTAATAACCATATTCGATTAAAAAAATTATAGATACTTTTTTTTACGCGTTCTCTTATTCACGGCTTTTAATTATTTAATCAATCTTTTTTATTATCAATTTTTAAGAATTTTATATAAAAACATTAATAGCTTAAAAATGTGTTAAAGATTGTTAAGCACACACGGAAAGAAATTTTCTTTAAAAATTACCGTTAAATTCACTGTAATCGTGGGACGAATGGCATGACCTAATCATTTGTCGGTAAGTCAGATAATTTTTAACCTTTTTTCAACAAATTTTACCGTAGTCTACTGTAAATTGTATTCGGTTTTCGGTAAATTTTATGAAGTTTACCACAAAATAAATGAATTTTTTCCTAATTTTTATTTCGAAAATGGTAATAAATAAAAGCAATGCATTATGTCCCACGATTACAGTGAATTTAACGGTAATTTTTAAAGAAAATTTCTTTCCGTGCATGGAATAAAAATCTAACGTTAGGGCGCATAAAAAAATCGGTTTGTCGGTTGACCCTACGAGCCAGCCCCAAAACTTCCCACTGTTTTCGAGCTCAAGGAAATCGAAAATATTAATGTGACTATATTTTCGAGCTCTTCGAAAATCTAATTGCATGCGATTGTTTTTTTATGAGTTTTTCAAACTCTCACAAGTTATGCTTTATGCTAAAGTTTAAAAGTTTAAGAATCGAAAATCATTAATGAACAAGCGGTTTTCAAATTTTAATTCCCGATTATGTTAAATAAAATAAATATGTTGATGCAGAAATCAATGTCAGTGATCAAAATCAAGATTTGAATGAGCTTTGGCTTAGGTCAGAGTAATAATATATAAAATATCCGAGAAATTCATTAAAAACTGTGTTTTTTCAATTTTTTTGTTGATAATATGGTTTAAACTAAAGAACAAGTTTGATGGCATTATATGATGATCAAAAGAGACCATCAAGAGAAAAAGTTTGTAAGATTTTAGACACATTTTAGTACAATACATTTTGATTTATCTAGAAAAAATAACATGGAATGTTATTTTTTTAACTTTTCAACGCTGATATCTTTTGAACTAATTAACCAATTTTGAGGTTTGAGGTGGCAATAGGCGCGTTTTATTAAATTCTAGAGCTGACTAGAATTGGAAAGCGATCGATTCAGCCGTTTTGAAGATATTTGAAAAAACCGTTTTTTACCATTTCTTTCTCCAACGATATCTCCCGAACAAATCAACTGATTAAGATGGTTAAGGCGGCATTCAACGCGTTTTATTGAGTTCTAGAGCTGATTAGATTTTGAAGTCGATCGTTCAATTTGTTTCTGAGAAATCAATAAAAAACTAAAAAAAAAAATTTTTCTTTTTCGTAATTCGCCAATATTTTCGAGTCTACTTGATCAAACGATCTGAAATTTTCAGGAAAGTTGACGGCCAACAAGCTCTTTCAATCGCCGCCTTAAACATCCAAATCGATTCATTAGTTAAAAAGTTATAGACCATTCACACACATACACACAAACACACACACACACACATATACACTCGGACATCATTCTAAAAACAGTCAGAATAGCTTCCTAAGACCTCAAAACGTCGACATCTGATGAAATTTCGATTTTCGAAAATCGGGGTGAAAACAATAACTTCCCGAAATTTTTGAAAATCATCAATTTTCTAAGCGGGAAGTTACAAAAACCGAAATTTGTGATTTTTTATTTTTTTACTTCTATATAAAAAGTATATCGATTAGTCATTAAAATTTTTTTATACGCTTTTTCAATGATAAATTTTGTTAGAATATGATGACATTTATGACGCGATATTATATTTAGAGAACTTTGATTAAACTTTTTATTTTCACTTTCCTTGAAAAAACTTAAAATAATTTAAATCAATATTATGTAGATGTTCACATTTTAAAATTATAGAAATCGTTTCTGATAATTATAAATAGTATATTAAAATATAATATATGCTAAACACTATTGAAGACATATATCTTTCAACAGAACCTGAGACTAAAAATTCAAGTCTCTCGGAGTCTCTGTGGTGGCAACCATCAAATGGGAAATAGAAAATCGCGATGAAGCACCCCTTAATATTAAAAATAAGAGCTGCCGTTTTAACAGGGTCATTTTTCTGAGGCCCTGAACAATATTTTCAGAGTACTTTAAAAAAAAAAAATAGCCGATTTTTTAACAGCCTGACATACATAATAGTCTGCACTGAAGTAAATGTTTGTGTGTACTGATACCCTGCAATATCTATTAAGCATGTACTTTTGTTTGTGCTTAAAGTAATTTAAGCAACAGCATGTCAAGTATAGTAGCAAGGTAATACCAAAAACCAATGCATATAAGGAATCAAATACATTGCGATAATGGCGGAGTAAAAATATTATCCGAATTATTGGCTAAACTGTTGAAAAAAATCTTACATAAGATTTTTTGAGTAGCACCCCCTGGGTACAGTAAGCATACATAAAGATTCAAGTTGACCCCCCCCCCCCCCGAGTAGTGCTTACGTATTTTGTGAATAGCTCCTAAGAGCCCATGTTAAAGTATCAAAACTTTGATATCATTTTTCTCAAAATCGAGGTGGTCAATTTTAATCGAAATAAGCTCATTTTATTTGTAATTAATCAAATAACAACCAGAAGTTTTGTTAAAACCCTTTGAAAAATGTTTTCACTCAACCACTAAAGTTTTATAAGACGTTAAAAACTCTCTTTTTGAGATTTTTCAATATTTATCGGTGAATTTCATTTAATCAAAAATAGGTTGTTATTATTCCTTAAGAGAATAATCAATTGTATAAATTTATTTATTATATTAAAATATAACCTGTAATTGGTTTATGTACGATCTACTAAAAGAAATAGTCAGCTTTATGACGTATATAAGTGTGAGGAAAAAAATATTTTACAAGTTAATAACGAACTTCCGGTTGATTTTATATGATAAAAAAATCGTTACATTATATAAGTTTAGCCTACGAGCTCATTTCATTGTCACACTTTTTTATGACAAATGAAAATAATAATAATTACCGAAAATGAAGCATATTATTACACATTTAACACTTTTAATATTATAGCCCTTTGAAATCATTAAAATTTATTCTATTTGATCGTCGGTCATTCAATAATTGAACTGAAACACGTTTTTATATTAATAAATGTCTTCAATGCATAAATGTAAATGTTCAAAATAAAAAAATATATACATACATAAATACTAACAAATCATAGCGAAAAAAAACGGTAGGAAAAACGAATCTAAAAATGATAGATCGGATCTTGAAAAAGTTTTTTTTTTCCTAATGAAAAACTATCACGCGAACGAATTCAAGTTGGATAAAAAAGCGCACGTTGTTTAAAAAGTTAACACAGGCGCTATAGTAGTGAGTTAATGTTTTAATAATTTCTATTGAAAAAAAAAATCATTTACATGAATAAAATATAAAATTTTTTTTTTATTCAAAAGGGTTTGCCATCTATTCTCTTTCTCACACACATGTGAATAAACGAAACGGTCCTTGTTGCACTTACATTAGCAAATGGAAATTTCAAATGAGCCGTTCTCAGGGATAAACTGAAATTTCCGAACCGGAAGCATTTCATTCGATAAATCATGACTTTACGCATCGAATGACATATTTTATTTAATTATTTGGACCTTTATCTATGAAAACGGTTCATTTGAAAATCACCTGTTTCATTCTCTTAAATACAACAACGTTCAATATATTCCATTAGACTGTATCAGAAAAAAATTTTTTTTTTTTTTTTCAACTAAATACATCTCAAAAGTTACTTTGATGAAAAAAAAAAATTCTCTTAAAATTTCAGCTCTGTATGTCAAGAATTGAGTTTGCGCACGGGGCGGGAAGGGGGGTCCCTTTCCCGTTTAAAATACATTGAAAAAAATTTGTTTTTTCTATTTTGTAATTAGCTTTCTTTCTATGAGCTCTATTAAAGTACTCTAAGAACCATTATCATAGATAATTTAATTCTCTATGAGAACTTTAACTGTAAAATAATAAAGAAAAAAAATCCTGCTAGTTAACGAATAAAACAAATTTTTTCATCCTAAAAATTAGACTTTTTCCTCCTGAGTTTCTATTCTCATAACTTTTTTTCTATCATCTTTAAGCGTATGACAAAAGAAACCTTTTCTGTAGAGAATTTCATTTCCTACAAGACCTTCGAATTCAGAAATCGGAAAAAAAAATTTTTGACATAGTTATTTACAAAATAGAAAAAAAGAATTTTTTTCAATGTATTAAGATAAATTGGGAAATGGGAAAGCCCGCCAACCCCCCGTGCTCTAGCTCAATTTTTAAGATACAGATCGGAAATTTCAGGAGGATTTGTTTTTTGTATTAGGGTAACTTTTGAGATTTATTTAATTAAAAAAAAAAATAAATGCTTTTTCTGACGCTGTCTATTATTCCATGTTACAAAATACAATACGCATATTTAATATCATAAATATTGTATTATTTTTAATTCTGTCTATTAACTTGCATGAAAAAAAAAAAATTCATTAAATATTAATTACTAGCGTTAATTTTACTGTAAATTAATAAAATTCATTAATTTTGTTTAAAAAAAAGTAACAAATTTCAATGATTTATTTAATAGGTTTTGCATATACATTAAAAATTTAATGCTGCCATGCAAAATCAACTGTAGTTAGCACATATAAATTTTTTAATTAATGCCGAAAACTCGGTTAAATTAAAATTTCCTGTGTGTTGTAACTGCTTATACAAAATATTCACAAATCACTATTACGCTTTAGGCTTACGAACGATGAAATTAATTGCATAATGTATTTTTAAATTTTTATTACACTTATCCAGAAAATTAAAGTAACAAGAAATAAATTTTATAAATTTTTTTGTGATTTTTGGAAGTCTGCATTTTCGTGAAACATAGTCGTATCGAAAAAAATAAAAAAAACGAATTGAAGCTTGAAATCTCTGGTTTAAAGATCTTCCAACAAAATAACTTTTTGAGCCACGGTTTTTGCGAAATTATAAGGAATAGCTCGAGACAAAATTTTTCGGTTTTGTTTTTTGGGTCTACGGAGCCGGGAAAATTTTTTTCAAAAAAACCAATTTATAGCTCGTTTAGGAAATTTATTCAGTTACAATTGACTTTTTTTTTTGTTTTTTTGTATGACAATTTGCAGCTGAGATATCAACCGTCGACTGAAAAAGGATTCTTTTGTCTTTGATTATCAATATCTCAGCAACTAATAGTCGCATAGTAATTTTGAGGGCAGCTTTAGAAACTCGAATAAATTCTCCACAAGCCACATTTTCGATTTTTTGGAAAAAAATTCTTTTTCATCCTTAATATCAATTTGAAAAACCTACAAGAAGTGGACTTTTTATGGTTTTTTAGTTAATCAATCGCTACATTAAGAATATTGATGGAAAGCTTAATGTTACCAGGTAATTTTACAGCTTAATGTACTCTCAAAAACCCTGGAAATTTTTTAATCGATCCATTGAACGGTTTTTCCGGGCCAATCGCTCAAAGTTTTACAAAACAATTAAAGGGACAAGTTTTGTTCCTTAAATTGTGTAATCATCATCAAAATGAAAAAATTGATTTTTTTTCGGATTTTTTTTCCATTTTCGCATTAGTTACTCAGCAAATGAAAGGTAAAAAAAGAAAAAAAAAATAAAATTTCTGAAAAACGACAAAAAAAAAGTAAAAATTTTTTTGTTCCTTTAATTTTTTGGATAAGTGTATTTGAAGTAACTAATTTATTATCATAAATAAACCAAAAAATATACATACAACCCTTTTAAATATTAAACAATTTATATTTAATGAATAATATTCACACAAAACAGACTTTAGCATGCAATCAGGTGAAAGTCCGGTTTATCGGACATTATAAACGGGACTTTTTCCTGTATACAGACGCTCAACTTCCGGAGTACCGGATGTGTCAAGTCGCCAGATCGTCCGGATTCGAATTACACTTTATAGTTTTTATTTACATAAGATTGAATCCTGTTTTTCATTTTACTTTTAAAAGTTTAATAAAACTCTTAGAAAAAGTTAACTGGGGTTGCGGCATACATAAAAATATCACTGGCTCATTTCCAAGAGTCGATCGTGGATCGTGCATAAACATGGAAAAATCGTTTAGTTGTGCCGCAATAACCGAGAGCCAAAAGTTTAATAGAAAGAGGTAGATACGAAAGACAGAAGGAAGCAAAGCGGAAGGAGGGGGCGGGTTAAGTGGGACGAGGTGAAAGAGAATATCAATTTTCTTCAAAGCTTTTCGTCTATTTTTCATTATTTTACTTCCTGTACTAATATAATATAATACTTTGTCATTGCTTAAACAAAAGATAATATTTATTATATAAACTTTTTATTATTCTTATTTTATGCCATCTACATTAACTTCATAATTATTCAATACTTAACATCATTATTTTTTTGTAATTTAAATCACACTTTTTTTATAATTACACAGAAATAAAACAATTTCTTGGCGCAAAAATTTTTTTATTTTCCAAAGAAAATTTTTGTTTTCAATTAATAAAGCAAATATTTCTTGGTACAAGTAAAAGTTTTCTTGGGGTGGTAAAAAAAAAGTAACATTTTTTCGCACCAAAAAACCTTTTCTTTCTTCGCAATTTCATATTATCTAATTAAATTTAAAATATAATCTATAAAAAAGTAAATCATTTCTGCTTTAATAGTCAAGTCAATTAAAGCGTTTTAATCGATATAAAAAAATGTCAAAGGTGAATAAAAAAAATAATAAAATTAAAAAAAAATGAATCAAATTAGTATAAGAAAAAACTTACAAGGCGATAAAGATAAATTTGCATCAATTTTTAGGTTTGACAGACACGATAATTCGGGATGCATTGTATGTCGTTGTTGATGATAACCTTTTGCTGGTAGAGTTCTGGCTTTCCTCACAAAAGACGCTGTTGATAAGATTTCATGTTAATTATCTTGTTTTTTTTTTTTTTTTTTTTATTATATGAATAAATACATTAGGCTACTACAGTATTTAGATAAGTTAATTTGAAAGAAAAAAAGTTTAAAAAATAATAATGATGACAAGTCATAATAAGGTCATTCTCAGACAATCCCCCCCCCCCTCACACACTTTTTAAAAATATTCAATGCCATTGATCTGTCACATCTGTACTAAAATTTTACTAATTAATTGAAAAGAACTTGAAGCATGTATTGAAAAAAGGACAATAATGTCGCCAAGATACAGAATAAAAAAAATACGGACAATTGTTATCAATTCGGAGTTAAATAAAATTGGCAGTGAGAAAAAAAATTGTATATTTTCAAGCAAAAATGCTTGATTTAAGTATTTTAGTAAGTTCAATAGTGCCAAGCAATTATTTTCTTCAATCAAATAAAATAATTACTTTATTCAAGTATTTTATTTATTTGCTGAATACTAACAAAAAAAAATTGATTTTGTCTAAAACGATTATTGGACATCCCTTCTTTTTATCTAATGTTGTTCCGATTAGTTTTGTACCTTAACAAACATTTCTTTTTATAAATAATTTTACCCACCCTATGATTCGAACTTAGACCGATCACGCAAGACTTATGACGTCCAGCTACGGTGGCCTATTGGAAATCGTGTTTTTAAGAAACTCTAGAGTTATTCATCGATGTTTGTCATCTTAAATATTAATTTACACGACTACCCATACGGAAAAAGATATATCCAAGAATATCTGCCGGCAAAAAAGCATACATACAACAATGCTAAAGATAGAAGCCGGATATATACTATTTTGCCAGGATATATATTTTTTCGTGCGGGTAAATAATAAAATCTAAATATTTGATAGCTTATAGAAGTACCTCTCGAAAAAATAAGTATATTTTATATTTTATTACAACAGATTTTTTTCCTAGTGCAAGAAATTATTCTATTTCTTAATTAAATCTTCTTTCAATTTATTTTTTTTTTTTAACCAAATAATTGCTTTATTGAAATTTTTAATTATAATAAATTTGAGAACGTATCAAGTAAATTAAAGAAATATTTGGTGGTCTTAAGTAATTGATGCTTCTATAAATTTATTACTAACGTGAAGCAATAGTTTTCTTAATATCAATTTAATTTTAGAACAAAATTATACTTATTTTGAGTATTTATGAAAACACGAAAAATAATTACTTGAAATAAATTTTTTTTCTCTCAATGTGGAAAATAAATTTCAATAAAATCTCCATGTCCTACAATAATTTGAATTTTTTAATTCTTTCAGGCTAAAATTTATTTACCAAATTTCGACCAACTCCTAATTGATGACAAATTTGAGTATTTTTCTCCTCTGAATCAATTAATAAAATTTGAATATGGTCATGACAGTTGTTGAAAGTCATTGAATATTTTTGAAAAGTGTGAGTGTTGTATGTGTGTGTATGGGGGGGGGGGGTATTGTTAGAGAATACTCTTAATATAACAATAAATTATTTATCGAATTTTGAATTTAAGAAAATAAATATAAGTAGTTGAGAACCACTGTCTTCTTATCTCAAGTTTATTATCAGTAAGGAAATACGGAAATTCAACTTTTAATCATCATCCGCTGTAAATGGTCATCATGATCATTTTAAAGTCAAAAATGATTTAAAAGATTTAAATCCAAACGTGTCTTTGTTTTAATTTATAATTATTTATCTTCAATTGTTAAATTTAAACTGAATATAATTTTTTAGTCAAAAAAAAAAAAAAAAGAAACATTTAATGTTTTTATTTACTTTTTTTTTCCTATAAATGTAAGACACAAATGAGTCATACTCTAAAGGTTTACGTTTGATGAACAATACATAAATTTACAAACATTAAAACACCATTTCCTCGTATTTTTGTATTCATTTTTTTTTTAATAGTAAAAATATGAATATCCTTCAGCAATAAATTTTTTCAAACTCTATATTTACTACTTGCATTTGAAATGACCCAATAATTTATGACTATTTCCAGTAGTGTCACTGTGACATGACTCATTGTTAAAATAAAAAATGAATATCACCAATTTTTCAACGATTGCAACATTTACTCCAATTTAATTAATTTATTTATTATAAGAAGCAGCCTTAAAAAAAATTTATAAAAATAAATGATCCGATACTGTACGTTAATATCTTGATGTTAAATTACGTCATCATATAATAAGTGTTACTAATAACATCTAAGAAATTTCATAATCATTATTAAGTGTGACTAGAGTCAAATTATAACCCACTTAGAGTAATAAGAGAACACTAGTTGCATATCGGATTCGCGCTTTAGAGACGACCATTGTCTACTTTACTTATATTACAGAGAAACTCTCGTATCACCTATACTGTAAACTCAACCAACCAATCTCTTTAACCTTTTTTTATTGTTTTAAGTTCGTGGTTTTAAAGATAACATTTAAATATCTGTTTAAATGATAAACAATATAGAAATTTAACTCAGAAATTAATTAAATTACATCAATTTATTTAAATTTTGTACACAGAAAAAAAATAATTTCTTGACGCAAAAAAAATTTGCACTGTGAAATAAAAAAAAATTTTCTTAGGACTAGAAAAAGTCTCTTTGCTTAAGAAAATTTTTATTTTCAATTCATAATACAAAAAAAAATTTCTTAGGGCAAGTAAAAATTTTTTGCGCCAATAAGTATTTTTTTTCTGTACACTTGCTTAGTTTTTTCTTTCGTAAAATTGAATTACTCACGATCACTTTCGGAACATGACGATTCATCTTCTTCTTCTTGATAATCATAATTATCTTTTCTTGTCCATCTTACAAACGTATTCCACAGTCTTCGATGCCCCATTTTATAAAACAAAATTTATAAAATATATATAAACAAAGAACTTGTATTTTTAATTATTGAATGCCATTGAATCACTGATTATTCACTTCACTTGTTGATCATATTACACTGCACTTTAATCAATTAAAATAGCAGCAATTTAATGGTAAATACAAATAAAAGTTGCTGACACTCAACAGAATATAAAACACGTAAAGGCATTTATAATATTGCAAACAGACTGCATGAGAAGTAAGCGGTTGTAAGTTTTATTTTATCGTATCCGCAATGAACGGATGACGATGCAATGACACCGTCTGCAATGACGGATGAAAACGTTCTACCTCATAAAACTCGATAAACAACTACTGAATGTTGATGACTGGGTGGGTCTCTTCAAATAGTCTGTACTTATCAAATAAATCAGAGCAACTAAATTTAAATAAATCAGAGTAAAATCTGTTTTATACCAGAGATTAATATTCATTAAAAATATCTCAAGAATATCATTTAAATGTTGACGCAAGTTGTCGTTTTGGAAATTAAAAACGTATTTCAAGGCTACAAAAAGTATAATTGATTAAATTTCTATCCTCAGTATTTTAAATCTTGTATCTCAAACATAAAACTTATTTTACTAGTTTGAATTTAGTTAGATGTCGCCAGTTAACCAGTGAGTTGTGCAAATTGTTGGTTATGTAGACAATTGCATTATTGCCGGTAATACTGTAATGGATAAAAAGAAAAATCTTTTTTGAATTAAACGATTTCATCCCTACTTAATCTACTGATGTTCAATTTATAGAAGAAATCCCTGGTAGCCAGAGTTCGTGGTCAGAAAATTGGTGTCAATTGTTTGCAATCATCAACTTGACGACAACTTAATACTTTGAACTGTTGACAACAAGTAGCCTTCACCTTTCCCTGACAGTTGTCAACAATTTACTGCCGCAACTTGTCATCAAGTTGACACAAAACATTTCTTGGAACTTTACGTCAATTTATTGCTTGTCAACTTAAATAAAAGTTTGCGTCCAGCTGATGTCAACTTATTACTCACTAATTTATTGCGCTTAAATTGGCAACAAACTGTGACAGTAAGTAGTCGCCACTTTGCTGTCAACTTGACTATCTGGGTGACTTGACGTCAAAATGTCTGAAAAATATGTTTGCAAGTTACAAATTGCGGTCAATTTGAAAATAACTTTTGCTCATTAATTTTTTTGCAAGCAACTTGATGGCAACTTTCTGTGCTGACTTTCCTTCAAATTACGGTAGTAGATTTACATCAAAATTGACGGCAGATTGTTAGATAATCAGAGCGAGAGTTATGGTTCAAAAATCCATATTAAATTTTTGATATCAAAGTGACATAAAGCCCACATTGAAATTGACAGTTAAACTTTTTATCTCTAATTTTTATGTCTCATAAACGTGATACAAATACTATAACTTTACGTTAAGTTGATAAATAATTTGATATCTAGGGGAACTAAAAAATTAAGCTGTAATTTTTGATACCTAATATCAAAAGTTTAATATCAATGTGGAGGTGGAACTCTAATTATCTAGAATTAAATAGTTTCCATTGCAATCCAACAAGTCCATTACATCGAGAATAAGATTTGATAAAACTTTGAGAGATACGTTGAATTATTTTTTAAAAGTTTTTATCATTTTTTAAATATTTCATTAATTCTTGGTAACGAACAGAAACGATTCCTTATACCAAAATCAGTAAGCATATGTAATAGAAAAGAATGATCGAAAATCAGATTTAAATAAATTATTCTGTTTTATATAAAAATTTTCAATACATTAAATAACTTTAATTTACCTATAGGCGATGCAGTGTTGGCTTCACGTAGACTGACAGTTTCTGGTTCAATTCCGCCTTCATCTTCTTCAATAAGTGGCGGTGGGGGTGCTAATGGACGCAATTCATATCCCCAATGTTGACGAAAAGCCCTAGCTCCGCCGTCTAAGCGTATTCGAGGCAATTCAACAAACATTGCATCACCAATCTGAAATAATTAATCATCAATTCGTAATGCATATACTACTAATATTCATTTCAGTTAATCGAATTCATATCATGCAATTAATAATTATATTATGCACTGAGAGAAAAATAAATAGAATACAAGTAATTATTTTTCTTGTTTCCATAAATACTCAAACTGATAGTTATTATTTTGAGAAAACTATTGCTTCACTTTAGTAATAAATTTCTAGGAGCATCAATTACTTAAAGCAACCAAATATTTCTTCAATTTACTTGATACGTTTTCAAATTTATTACAATTAAAAACATCAATAAAGTGATTATTTGGTTAAATAAAAAAAAAGGTATTGAAGAAAAATATAATTCAAAATTTAAAATAAAATCTTGCATCAAGAAAAAAAGTTGTTTTTACAAGAAAATGAAATTTCTTATTGGTATTGATATCAATATATAATATATTTATTTTTTCAAGAAATACTTTTATAATCTATTAAATATTTAAATATTATTATTTAGTTGTGTAAATTAATATTTAAGATGACCAAAATCGATGAATAATTTAAGAGTATTAAAATCATGACTTTTCCAATAGGCCACCGTAGCTAGACGTCATAAGTCTCGCGTGATCGGTCTAAGTTCGAATCTTAGGGAGGGTAAAATTACTTATTTATAAAAAAAATTTTTGTTAAGATACTAAACTAATCTGAACAACATTAGATAAAAAAAGGCATGTTTAGTAATATTTCTTTGACAAAATCAAATTTTTTTCTTCGTAATAAGCAAGTAAATAAAATTCTTGAATAAAATTACAATAACGACGTTCTAATTAGCAAATTGTCTAACTCCATTTCAGAAATCCTCAATTTATGCGGAAAAAAAGTAATTTTAAATCTGTTGTTCTACTAAAAATCAATTCCATGTGTAGTATATGCATAATATTTTTGTCTAAGTTACTCAAATAATAATTTTTCTGAAAATTATTATCTTAAAGT
The DNA here is from genome assembly GCA_030273425.1 of Microplitis manilae. NCBI lineage: Eukaryota > Metazoa > Arthropoda > Insecta > Hymenoptera > Braconidae > Microplitis > Microplitis manilae. The sequence continues at coordinate 18,649,773 of CP092726.1, read as the reverse complement.
TGCACAGTATCACCTACTAAAAAATATTAAGTTACACAATTTGCTAATTAGAACGTCGTATTATTTTACTTGATTGAAGAAAATAATTTCTTGGTGCTATTTAAGTAACTAAAATACTTAAATCAAGTATTTTTTGTTGAAAATATGCATTTTTTCTCTCAGTATGCAACAATATGATAATAATAATATTAATATAATATATTTAGTTATGCAAATTAAAAAGTATATTTTATAAAAGAGAACAAAGAATAAATGAGGACATTTGCATGAATTGTGAGAAAGGTTCAATTGTCTATCATCTACATACATATCAGTCACCAGACAACTAAGTGTTAGAAATTGACCTAACTTTATAAGGATGATGTCATTAATTTACAAGAAAATTATATGATACATATATATATCAACGTATTTGAGCAAGCCTATCAATTACAAGTGCAGAAGGGTTTGATGAAAACGATCGTACAGAAATATTATCCGATGGCAGACGTGTCCTTTCATTTCTACTGGCAGGTTAACGAGTGCATTCTATAACGTCAATGTAATTGTTATTACACCGACAACAAATTATACATTGGACAATTTAAAACATTTGCACGCACACATTCACACAAGCATATCCTTTGATGCAGGAAAGAGTATACTGGCTGCATTCAAATGCCTTTTTTTATTTTTTTATCAGACGTAAATTAGAATAAATAATTGAAATACATCAAGCCATTGAACTAGACTGTTGAATATATACAAACCTTGTCATGAGCCCTGAAAACGCACCCAGCACCAGCAAATAGCTGCATTTACAAGCAAAATTTAATCTAATTAATTGAATATTGTATACTTGGTAAGCGATACACAGTAAAAAATTTTCGTATTTGCGTAAAGAAAAAAGTCTGTGTTAAAAATTGTATGTTAAATATTTAACATTTTTGTGTGTTAATTGAAAATGCTGCTTTTGTGTTGTTTGATCAGTTCATTTTTAACACAAAAAAATTTTCATTGAAACAAAAGTTACATTTAGTCACTGTTACTATCCAAAAGCACTTTAAATGTAACTTTACCATAGAGCGTGTTAATTCATTAAGGTAACACAAAGAATGTAGTAAATTTACCGTAGTCACTTGATAGGCTTATAAAGAGGGAGGGGGGAGGGGGCAAATGGAGTACTTAAGGAAATATGTACTAAATTTTCGGGGACTCAAATACGTTAAATTTTTTTTTTCTTTTTTTTTTTTAAGAATATTCAAAGTAAAAAGAAAAAATTTTCAGCAGTCGCTAAAAAAAAAGTGAAAACAAAACATTTCTGGAAATCAAATGAAATTGATTAAATTAAATTTGAGATAACGTCATCAGAATTACGAAATTTATTTCGTCAAAGATGCTTTAACTATTTAATTCGTTTAGAATAATCGAATAAACTCTAAATAAGTAATAATTTTTTATTATTTTAGAATCCCTTATGTTTATAGTATTATATGTAATACTATAGTATTAATATATGATGTCTAGTTATAAGTTTGAATTATAAGTATGGAACTATTAAAAGTCTACTAGCAAGATTTAAGTTTAGTCTGAATTTTAAGTTTTAAGTTATAAATTATAAATAATAAATTCAAGCATTTTTCACTATATGTATTTCACTATATGTATTAATTGGTATATATGATCGAAAGAGATTAAACCTCATGATTGAAAATAAATAAATAAAGTTTTTCATATGCAATTTTCGTAAAAAAAAAATAACATTTTACATAGTTATTGGATGCAGAGAAAGAAAAAATTTCCAACAGTTTTTATTTTAAAACGATTCATTAAAATTTTTCGACTGATATTTTCATATTTTGAAAAAGTTGAAGAAAATAAATTCAAAAATAACACTCAATTATATTTCAAGGTTCTAATTAGCAAATTGTCTAACTCCATTTCAGAAAATCTTCCATTTATGCGAAAAAAGGAAGTTAAAAATTTTTTTTCATCTAAAAATCAATTCCATATCTAGTATATGGGTTGTATTTTTGTCAAGGTTACTCAATCGATATTTGTCTGACTATTAGTATTTGAAAATTGCACAGAATCATCTACGAAAAATAATCAGTTAAACACTTTGCTAATTAGAACGTCGATTTACAATTGTGATGTTGATATGTTCATAAATATTTTAAAAGACAAACTTTTTTAATAAAATTTTTGGGGAAGTCCATTCCTCCCAATCCCTTTCCCCCTTCATTTCCTACACATACATTTTTATAAGTGTCAAAGTAACACAAATAAAAAAATTAAATCAAGACTTGACGTGTGATGCAGATAAAATTTGAATGTGAAAAAATTTTAGAACTGACAACAGAGAATATTAGCATTTTTTGTGTTTTTTTAACACAAATTAATAATGTTAAAACAATATAAAAATTTGTGTAAAATGCTGTTTTAACATACAGCTCTGTATTACCCGTACGAAAAAAGTATACATCCATATATGTCCGGGCAAATGAATATATGTCGCATATATGAGACATATATTTAATTATACCCGGATATATACTTTTTCGTACGGGTAATTTTACAAATTTTTTTTACTGTGTATGAAACTAAAATGCATGCAATTTTTTTACTGTTTCAAAACATCTACTGGTCATCATTGTAATAACAGAGATCACATTTTAAAATAAATTTATTGTTAATAGTTATAATTAAAATTTAAAAGTTGTTTTTTGATGGCTCGTAATTAATTACTTATGAAATATTTAATTTATTTTAAAACCACGATGAAATAGAACAAATTTGACAATCAATGACAAATGTATGAGCTAATTTATCTTAATTTATTCATCATAATTTATAACCAATACCATTAACCAGGAGTTTAATTTGAAGCATTAATTATTTAAAATTTATCAAATATCAACGTACATCAATAAAAAGTTATTCAATGTTAATAAAATTTATTTATATTTAATAGCCAGTCGATTTAGTTTTGATTACTAATAATAAACACAAATAAACTAGCATTCATAGAGAATAAATACCCATCAAGCAAATATATGTCTTCATTAAATATTAATGAATCCAGAATAGCTAAGAATACGTATATAATTAACGCAAATATTGATATTATTAAAATACAAATAAATGTATCTATTAAATTTCTCTCTCAGCACATAATTATATTGAAATATATTTATGGTACTTTTTACTAGAAAATTAAAAAATTATTGTGATTTTTTTTTTATTTCTCAGCAAAAATATAAACAATTTGTTGAGCTATTTGAAGTAAAAAAAAAATTAACTATGCGATGATAATTATCACGAAAAGATCTTGGAGTAAATTAAAACATAGAATTATTAAACCTTAGTAAAAATTGAGCTTTATGAAGATTAACTAATTTGATTTTTTAATGAGCGAACGGTGTATTAGAATTATTAATTAATTAAAGAGTCAGGATAAAAAAAAGTAAACATATGTTTAACATGATACTGAAAGTAGCAGAGATCTACCAATTTTGTTGTTTTCATAGTTAAAAAATGATCAGCCGAGCGGGATTTTGAAAACAGTCAGTTAATCTGACTTTATCATAAACCACAAAATATTGTGATAAGTCATATTTTAATATGAATTTAGAATCACAAATTATTTATTAATCATCATTTTTTGTTATGAAAACGCATTAATCAATTAAAATGAGCGATTAATGCTACTAATCAGGTTTAGGGTCTTTTACCGTAATTAGAAAAACATAAAAAAATATAAGTAAAAGTTATAAAACGTTTAGTTTGATACTCAGTTGTTTTACTAGTTCGGGAATGTATAGATCGAAAGTATAAGTGATAAATATGAAATTGAATAAAAATTAGTTGGCTGTCCATAAGGGATGTCTACATTAATTCTGTCTAGACATTATAGATAATTTCAACTAATAAATATTTTCCGGCATTATAATAATAATAATACAGCTTATTATTTATTGAAAACTACTCTTGGAGATGATATTTTATCTCTGTATTGATAAATTTCTGTTACCATATTTAATTAATTGACATTAAAATGAATAAACTCACCGCCATGTCCTCACTTCTGTACGCCGTGAGGGTTTGTTCATCTTGCAGTAGAACACAGTAACATGGTTCCCAACATGATTCTCCAGCAGTCTCACTAACACAACATTCTGGCTCTGTAAACATTAAATTGTAAATTATAAATTTTATAATGCATCAAATTAGACAAAAGTAAATCAATAATTATAGTACGTAATTAAAATTTTATAAAACGCATTTAACAAATCAGTGTATACGAATGTATAGTGAAAGGTCGATGAGTGAATAAGCCCATTGGATATTATACTTAATCGTGATACAATTTACTACTAATTATGAAATCGCGTCGGTGGCAAACCAGCCGTGAAAGGGATTAGCTTATGGCAAACCGGTCGTAAACAAGTACCTATAAGCATAACATTTCATACTGCAAACTTATGCACTTGTGCACGTCAATGGCAGATAAAATTTAGTATCCATAAGAGACAGTATAGAGAAGAGATGAAGGAAGGTATATGTATATACATATACATACAAGAGGAAAGGGTTGAAGATCCCGTGAGGCCACTCGAGCATATAACTATAGTATATATATTAAGCCCAGGTGAACAGACATCGTATTGCTGGCTGCCTCGACAATTTCCGGATGCTAATGGTCTCGAGTCTCGACATCGTTGGACCACGTTCATTCCAAATAATTAATTCCCGGCGTGGAGTTTCATTTGCTCTTTTTCTCACCTCTTCCCTTGCTTTTATTCTACTTATCCTCTTTCTTGGTAACAAATAATATACTCCGATAACAAATCCTACGAATCATTTTGAAATCACAGCCCGAATTGCACGAAATAAATTTTTTGTTAAGTAAAAGTCATGGGGAAAAATATTAAGTACACTGATAGAAGAATTTATTTGTACCAAATAAGATTTATTTATAGTTAATAAATGATTTATTTGAAAGCTTTAACCAAATAAATATTTATTAATAGTTAATAAATGATTTATTAAATGAGATTTATTTGAACCAAATAAATATTTATTAATAGTTAATAAATGGCTTATTTGAATAGAAAATGACACATGAAGCTAATTAAGTAGGGTTATGACAAATAATTTATATAGTTAGATTAGCGAGAGTTTGCGCTTCGGGTTTTTACCCCCACCATCTAGACACAATGTCTTAGGTATTAAATTTAGATGGTGGGGGTAAAAACCGAAAATATCCGAAACGCAAACTCTCGCTAATCCAACTATAGTCCCATTTAAGTTTACTTTTTTAAAGAAAATAATACACACAGTAATTAATTTAAAAAATATTCAGCATTTTTTTTATTTATAAAAAAATATTTAGTTGATTATATTTTGAATTTGTTACATTAGACAGTATACTGAAAGGTAATGTAAACAGTAAGTGGCGCTGTAGTCAAAAATCACAGAGATATTCACTCAAATAAGCCATTTATTAACTATTAATAAATCTATAATTGTGTCAAATAAATGCATTTATTAATATTAAATAAATACTTCTATCAGTGTATTGATTATTGCACACCTCAAGCACGAACGCGTGTGTGCCTTATGAACGAAGTTATTTTTTCGAATGATGTTAAATCATTTCTACACTTATTTAATTACACTAAAATGGGTTAAATTGTATACTAGTACAAAGATAATTTATTAAGGAATAATTTCGATCCGGTATTAAATCGATTTACTATTCCATTGATTTGAAATGAATTATTTTGATCAAAGGAAACAGCGCTGTCAATTTTCCTGTATGAATCTTTGGAACCACGATAACTTTCCAAAAATATAATAAATTGGCCTAATTTGTTTTTTATTAGTTCTGTATCTTTTGTCGCAAAAACCCTTTTGAAAATCACTATCTAAATCCTTTTTTTTAAATTGTAATTAATAAAATAAACTTAAAACCGATAATTTATGAAAAATTTAGCTGTCATTTTTTATTTATTTTTCCTCCACCAATTACTGGCAGCAGCACTAGTGTAACAGTAGAATTAAAAAATAAAAAGCGTTATCTAAAAAAAAAGCGGAATATTTAAAAAAAATTTTAATAATAAAAATTAAACTGAAAGAAAAAACTAAATAAATAAAAAATTAATATTTTCAAAGTATAATAATAATAAATTATGCAAAAGTATGATTAAAATAATAATAGAATCAAATTATACTCGACTGTTGTACTTTATATAATCTATTTATTTAAATTTCGAAATTCCTTGAAGTTATTCATGCTTACAATTATTTTTGCTGTAATATGAAATTCAAACTTTTCCCAGAGTATGTTTGGTAAAACTGTTTTATTTTAGTTGGTATATTTATACATATTATCGATTTAATATATTAATGCTAACTTTTTTTATCATTATCTTAGCGGTTACGTTAGTAAATGGTAACGACTAAATATATATTATACATCGAAAACCTGTCGGAGTTTATTGAAACTTATTTAAAGATTCTCCGTTTGTAAGAATATTTAAAAAATTTAATTATAGTTATATATAATACACTTGCTATTTTTAGATTTTAAAAAGTCGGACAACTAGGTCAACTTACTCGGACAGTTTTGTTTATTTTATAATAAGACAAGATCAATAAAGTATTTACTTTATTAAAGTAATTTATTTTTAAAAAATATATTGTATTGTGTATCTAAGGACAGCGAACGTAAAAGATAGAGATCTATGAATTATGAACACGATATCACGCTAAACAAGTCATTCAGAAAGTGGGTAATGACCCGCAAAACTAGGCTATAAAAACATGTACAACATATAGTAAAGATATTATTGTATAAGTTAAAATTGATTTGATGGGATTAAAATAATAATAATATATATAGTCAATTTATTATAACGATTGGAGAAAGGCAAATGACAAGAGTAACTCTTTTATATTCGAGTATTTGCTTACCACAGTAGTGCATCAAGAGGTCAAGAATGCCAGAATAAACTCGAGAATCTTTATGGCAACAGTTGGGTTCAACTTGAGGCTCAAATAGAGAGAAATCGAGACCCTCCATGTCGCTTTCGCCACATGAATCGCTCAAAGGCTCAAATATACTTATATTATCACCAATAGCACTTTCGTCTTCAGTAATAATAAATTCACGCAATTCCGATGATGAAGATGATGCTGTGCCATGTTGACACAACGCCATGTTTTCAGCATCAGTACATTCACTTATAGAAATTTATTAATATACACAATTACTTATTTACTCTTCTAATCATTTTTTAAGTTTATTCTATACTGCAACTACTGCAGCCATTGATATTCCAACTTTCTCTGCATTTATGATAGATCTCTTTCATTAATTATTATCAAGTTTGCAAAAAATGAATGAAAAATTTAAGAGAAAAAAGAAAGATTATAAATAAGGTTTAGAGCACACCGATCGCGGAGACGTATAACAGTAAAAGTCCTGCTAGACCAGCTTACGGATCAGACTCAATGTCTTGTTGATGTTTGTATACTTGGTCAGACTCAACTTGAGACGAGACGCCGTTTATGATTTTTTATTACTTCGCATAAAGACTTTAGTCTTTCTCACAATGTACATTAATTAATGTCGGGTTTTACTGCAAGTTCAGATAACGAATACACGAAATTTATTTAAAATTCAAATAAAAACGGATTTTTTTTCCACAGAAAAAAATAGTTTATTGACGCAAGAAATATTTTGCACTATGAATTGAAGAAAAAAATTTTATTAGTACTGGAAAAAATTGCTTAGGACGAGTAGTAATTTTTTTGGAGCGAGTAAAAATTTTTTGTCCCAAGAAATCCTTTTTTCTGTGTATTTTTCTTTATTTAGATTTTAATAAATTATTTATTTCAATAATATATGATATAATTTTCAAATATTTAAAACCTTATGAAAATTTTGTAATCAGTAGCATTGTGTTGAGTGAAAAGTAATGTAAATTATTAAAAATATCAAACAATATAATAGATTAACTGCTATGATATCGAATTATTCAAAATAATTCAAAAGAAATAATTTCAATTGCACACGTGCGTTTACCGCTTTTATATATACTGTTGAGATTTTACTCAATTTCACATATTTGTTTTGTCCCACCGGTACGCGATAAAATGAACGTTTGCGTTTTATGATTACAATGCCAGTCATACAATTCGTATCACGCAATGGGTTCTCATGACATTTTATTTAATGAATTGTGCAGAAAATCCGGATATTTAAAAGAAAACTCTTTTGATATTCATCATAATATAATATTTATTAAGTAATATTAAAATACCGACAAATTGATTAATCAATAATAACATTTATCATTATTGCAGGTAATTCTTATTATAAATAAATTCTATTTGTTCCAAGACAATTATTTATTATTTTTCATACAGTAATGAATAAATATGTGATTCTTATTACTGCAGTATAAACAGGTAAAAGTAAAGTGAAGAAATAACTGAAGAGAAAGAAAACGTTTATTTATTTTTCTTTTGTGGGAAAAAATAAATGAGGACAAGAAAAATATATTTGAACTGTCACATTATGAAATAACCCGCGAAATCCCCGAAGTAAACACGTTCTAGGTTCGTCGTCAACTGACTTAGCACAGAGTGGAGCCAACATCTAGAGACCGAACTGATCCGAGGCTCCACGAAGCCGGCCGACGACCCAGAATATTCATCTCGAATTCTCATCTCTTTGGGATAATTTAATAATTCCCATTATAATATTTGATTTCTATTTATCAATTGGAAATTCATGAGCTTATGACCTAACAGACAAATTTATTATCATCGTTGCTATATCAAAATAAACAGAAATTAAATTACATATGCTTTAGGAATAAAATTTATTCATATATAAAATTTTGAATTATAGAAATAATAAAAATATAGATGTTATAGTTTATGACAGATCGACATCTGCCAATGTATTGCAATATTTTTGCATCAGGTGCAAGAAAGTATACGAGTAGTTTTGTAAAGAAAATATTTAGACGTTACATTTGATATGTAAGCAAGATATAGAATTTTAATGTCACATGTGGAATATCTTACGGTTTTACTATTAACCGCATTTATTCGCGCAGCCAACCGCATAATCGTTGATGCAGTTACATCCTTCCTTGAATTTCTTGTTTCTATCTTCTTCCGTATCTTCTTTTTTTTTTATTGAGATGAGCATTGTGGATGACCATGTTCTAGTATTCCAAGATTGCTTGATGCTGGACAAGGTCGACTGGACTCTCATTACTTTACCAAGTCAACTAGAACCTTCTGTTCCGTTATGTACCATCTTTTCTCTTTACTTTTTTTCCCATCATCATTATGATCATCATTATTTTGCGTTAAGAATCGTTCAATCATCTCTTCTATGCCGGTCGCAAAAATTTTATCGACAACGATAAATATACCTTCGTATGGTAACACCAACACAGATTCTACTACCCTGATAGCCACCTCGTAAGTTCCCTGATAGCCACCCTAACTGTAAGTTAACTACAAGCTACGGCCGTATTCTGAATTCAACTTAAAGAAAAGTGTTGGAGAGCAAGCAATTATCTTCAAGTTGATAGTAAATTGTCTGTAACTTGGATTCAATTTGACTACAAGTGTTACTGTCAGACAATGAAGTTAAGTTGATTGAAAGTTTCACTTCAAATTGACGGCAAGTTCTTCTGTCAAAGTACATTCAGATGACAACAGTTGATTCGCATCAACTTGCACGCGAATATTAGCCAGCCAAGGCTTACCAGAAACTTGTAGTTAAGTTAGCCGAAAATGTTTCACTGCAGAACTTGCTGAGCAATTATATTTAAAATGTGGCTATCAGGGTTTTCAACGTTTTTTTTTTTTTTTATTATAATGTTTTTCATTTCACCTTCATTTAAATATATATTCATGTATAATAAATTGAGCGAAAAAAAATGTGTATTTTCAAGAAGAAATGCTTGATTTAAGTATTTTGGTAAGTTAAACAGTTCCAAATAATTATTTTCATCAATCAAGTAAAATAATAACTTTATTCAAGTATTTTATTTACTTGCTTAATACTAAGAAATAAATTTTATTTTGTCAAAAAAATATTAATAGACATGCCTTCTTTTGAACTAATGTTGTTCAGATTAGGTTTTGTATACACTGAGAAGAACAGCACTACTGTTTAAACAAGAATATCTTGGTTCAAGAAATCAGTTACCAATATTTACTTTATTATTAGTAATAATTAATTTCTTGAGAAAAGAGCTTCAAATTTATTTTGATATTATATGCATTCGCTATTATATTATGGATAAACAAAAGAATAGCTTTGCTTAAATTAAATAAAAATTATTTTTATTAATTCTACGAATTCTTGAGTTATCCCAATGCCTTATTTAAAAACTAACTAACTAAATAACTACGAATTCTTGATACAAAATTATATATTCTCGAAAATTGTCAAGAATATATGTATTTGTATCAAGTAAATTTTCTTAATAAAAGTATTTTTTTCTCAGTGTACCTTAACAAACATTTTTTTTATAAATAAATAATTTTACCCGACCTAAGATTCGAACCTAGACCGATCACGCGAGACTTATGACGCTCAGTCGCGATGGCTTATTGGAAATCATGATTTTAATACTCTTAAGTTATTTGTCATCTTAAATATTAATTTACACAACTAAATAATAAAATCTAAATATCTAATAGCTTATAGAAGTAGCCCTCGAAAAAATTAATAAATTATATATTTTAATCAATAGCAATAAGAAATTTCATTTCGTTATACAAAAAAATTTTTGTTTAGTCCAATAATTTTTTACTAATTTTTAATTATATCTTTCTTTAATTCTTTTTTTTTTTTATTTAGCTAAATAATTACTTTATTGAAGTTTTTAATTGTAATAAATTTGAGAACGTACCAACTAAATTACAGAAAGTTATTACTAATGTGTCGCAATAGTTTTCTCAAAATAAGAACCACCAATTTAACTTCAGAAAAAAATTACTTATTTTGTATATTTATGGAAACAAGAAAAATAATTACTTGCATTTAATGTTTTTTCTCTCAGTGTATCAATGTATATGTAATATGTGTAGAATATTTTATATGCAACGGAATAAAAGCAAAATTGCTGGCGCACTGTTGTCGATCGCATGGTGCGCACCGATGCAGGTGCAGACGAATGGAGTTCAGTCCGTCGGGCATAAAAATTTTCCAGCCCCTTTTTACTCGCAACCTAGTATATACCCTCGTCAACTACTCTACTTTATTTTACGTCTTTTTTCTACTCTATATATATAACAAAGCAGGGTGTATATCACAAATACACAGCAAGCGCCAACGAGATGCATCGACGGATCAATCGCCAGAGGGATGATGAAGTAAAAAAGAAGGAAGCAAGTAGAAATGTACAGTCTGAAGCTCATACTAGATAGCTTTAGGTCCATATCAAGGGGATGAAAATAAAATACATTAGGGTAAAAGTTATATCCTTAAAACTATCTACTCGTTCCCCCCCACTCGTATATATATTTCTTGCTCTCATATACCCCATTAAAAAACTTGAGATAAATATAAATATTTGACAATATATTTATTGGTTTTCTTTTATTTTTTACAAATATGAGCTACTCTTGCATCTTGATTGATCTTATTGATTCCTTTATCTTTGAGTAAAAGTAAACTTGACTGGTCACGATTTCTCGCTTTCTAATTTTCTAATAGACAACTAACTTTAAGTATAACTTTTTTCACATTTATTACCTGAATGTACTCAATTAATACCAGCAGCTTCGTTGAAACTTTAAACTTTTAAGTATATTATATTATGTACCAAGAGTATGTGTTTCATTACAGATAAAAATATTGTTTTTTAAATATAATAAAAAAGAGAAAAAAATTCTCAAACGTCGATACGCGTATCGAAATCCGATCTAGCAACTCAAGGGTGTCACGTTTTGCTATTTCTCTTTTTTTTCCTCCCTCTCACAACTTCAATAAATTTCTCATACATAGATCCGGTCACGCTATAAGCACCATGAGAAATTTACTATCAATAATAATTCTCGTCATCTTTGTACATGATTCATCAACTATGTAACACGTTGCAGTATAGTATAAAAAAGTCAGGTCTCTTGCTTATTTGCGAACACTGTGAGTCATCGAGTCATTGTCTAAATGGTAATCTACGTTTAGGATACAAGAATATACCGTTAAAGTAACATAATAAGGAAAAGGATTTTTATCTCTACATTCTTTTTTTCTCTCTTTTTCTTTCAAAGAGTAAAAAATATTTTTAATACACTTCATGACTGGCAAATTTATCGACTATATTAGTTACTTTTAATTGAGAATTAACAAAATTTTTCAATACAGTATTTATAGAAATGATGATTTCTATATTATGTGTCGATTTATACACAGAGAAAAAAATATAGGGAACTGTACTTAAGAATATGAGTTAAAATTACGAAATTCATATTGTAAACTTAAAACGCTATTTCATTGAAATTGTGTAATTTTTAATATCTTGAGAATTCAATTTTTATTTATATTTAGTAACTTTTATTATTTTAATATGGAAATAACTATAAACTGCATTAGTAAACTTGACTATATGTTTAGTGAAATTTACTACCTAATATAGTAAATTATATACTTTATTAGAATGGAATTACATAAAATTAAATTTGTATTGATTTTTCAACTTTTCATCATTATTATTGTAATTATTTATGGCATGTGTATTAGTGTTGATGTAAATTTTGATTTTTAAAAATCACTTGACTTGACCGAGATTCGAACCCTGATCTTTCACGTGCAAAGCTAGTCCTCAGTCTGTCGGCTTTTTTTTTTCATAAAGAAGTTTACTTGCAAATTATAATCATACATAAATCATACATAATATTTAATTTTTGTTTTGTTTAGGCCGCAAATAAAAAGGCGTTTATTATCATGGTTTCTCCGGTCTAATGTCTCTTTTGATCAAAATCATTTAAACTTGTAATACATGTTTGTATACGTTATCCCTACGAATTGTTAGTTATCGATCTGCTTTCGAAAAATTACAAACCGTTTAGTAATTTTCAGTTGCTGTGTAATACTTAATATTATGCTTTTCATCCAATTCACCGAAATTACTATACGGATAGTAAATTTTTCATGTATACTGTAAAAAATTACGGAGTGAACACGGATTAAATCCGGAGTAAATTCGGAGTAGCTGCCGAGTGAATGCAAAGCGAATAACTGTTTATTTACTTAATCCCCTCGGAGTGAGATTTACTTTAAAGGAGGGTTTATTTTAATATTAAAACTCCGAATCGAAGTGAGTGCAGATTTAAATAAAATCCAGACCACTCTGAAATTAATCCGCTGAAAATACAAATTCCCAATTTACTCCGTACGCGGAGTGATTTTTTTTAAGCTCCGAAACTCCGAGTGACAGGGTGAATTTGGATTGAAATAAAATCCATAATTACTCCGCACTCACTCCTGATTTTTTACAGTGTATAGTCTGATTTAAAAAAAATTAACTCCACACTGTAAAAAATAATTTGAAAATTACAATACAAAAGGTATTGAATTTTCATAACTAGATATTTGAATTGTATTTTCAATAAAAAAAGCTTCAAATTTAATGTACGTAATTTAATAATCAAGCTGGTATTTAAAATTAAGAAAAAAAATATGAATTTTAATAAACGTACTTAAAATTTATACTCATTCTTTAAATTTTCAAAGTAAGCATTGAAAATTCTAAGACACATTGAATTTTAATAATTCCATTTGAAATTTCATAATATTTATTTGAAAATTCAAATACTTGTATATGAAATTTCTGCGCGTGACGTGCTGCGCGTTCAGTAATCAAGGATTGTGTTTTAATACTAATTAGTTAAATATATAATAAATTTGAGTAATGTGAGCGGTGTACATCAGACTTTATTGTTGTAAAGTTTTTATTTCCTCGATAATATAAAGTAAATAAAACTTGTGACTGAACTGAACATCATTGACAGTATATGTACACGGAGAAAAAAATATAGTAAAAATTACAATCTTATAGTAAAATTTACTAACAGATATGAAAAAATACATTCTGTATTGTAATTATTACTAAACATTTAGTAAAATTTACTAGTTAGTAATAATTACATAATAAGATATTAAAAATTACTATGCGTGTTGTATTTTTTACTAACACAATTGTATTTTTTACTATCTGTATAGTAAATTTTACTATAAGTATTTTTAATAAATACAAATTTAAGAAAGTAAATTTTCTAATACAATATAGGATTTGTTACTATACAAAATATTAAAAATTACTATACGCAATGTATTTTTTGCTAATACGATTATGTTTTTTTACTATATGTATAGTAAATTCTACTATGTATAGATAAAATTAAAATTTGGTGGGAATAGCATATACAAATATGTATTACAAGTTCTGAAACATTTGTCCAAATGAGACATCGAGCTGTCAGACATAGGAAAGGACTCGCGCGCGGGAGATCAGGGTTCGAATCTCGGTTGTAACCAGTGATTTTTTAAAAAACAAAAATCGACACCAACACCAATACAGATGACATAAATAACAATAATAATTAAAATGATAGTAATAATAATAAAAAAAGTTAAAAGCTAATAAAAATTTAATTTAATTTTTTTCCATTCTAATATAGTAAAATTTACTAAACGGGATAGTAAAGTTTACTAAACGGAATAGTAAAATTTACTAAACGGGATAGTAAAGTTTACTAAACGGAATAGTAAAATTTACTAAACGGGATAGTAAAATTTACTAAACGGGATAGTAAAGTTTACTAAACGGAATAGTAAAATTTACTAAACGGGATAGTAAAATTTACTAAACGGGATAGTAAAATTTACTTATCTGTTTATGAATTTTTCCTATAAATCTTAAGCGTTTCAAGATTACTATCTAAATTTAGTAATTATTCCTATATTTTTTAGTAAATTTTACTATATTTTTTTCTCCGTGTACTGTATACAGTATTAAATGTGATATAGCATAATGCTAATAAACATAATATAGTTTTATAGTGATTTAAATATTAAAATGTGATTTAACTCTAAAATATTTATTTAACTTCTACTTTTTTAAATGTTTAAGAAAAAAAATATAATTACCCGCTATATTAAATTATATTATAACAATGGTTAATAAAAAAAAAAAAATTATAACGTTGTTCATAAGAAATTGATGACAGCTTACAAAATTTTGAAGTTTTGTCAATAAACATTTTGTTACTTAACATACCTAATAGTCTTTAATTTCCATGTAACCATACACTGTTAAAAAAATTGTTTGAATTTTTAAAACATTGTATATAACGCATTAAACACATACAATTGTGTTTGAAATTTCATTGTAACGATCGTATAGAATTTAAAATACTCGCTTTTGAATTTTCAAATAAACGCTTCAGATTTTCATATACATCTATATGGAAATTAAAAAGAGAGAATCTGAAAATTAAATGCAAGATATTTGAATATTAAAAAAATTGTATTTGAAAATTCAAAACGAAGTATTTGAAAATCCAAAGTGTTGATTTGAAAATTCAAAAGCATGTATTTTAAATTCTATATGAAATTAGTAATGAAATTTCAAGCACAAACGTATGTGTTTATTGCGTTATATATAATGTTTTGAAAATTCAAACAATTTTTTTAACAGTGCAATTCAATTTTAAGATTATATAATAAAAACATTCATCATTGAGTAAATCATTTTCTTTAATCAGGGTAGTATTTAATACAGAACACATTAAGTAATAATTGAATAATCTTTTTGTATAAACTGATATTTTATCAATAAAGAATATTAATGAAATAATAATAAAATTAATAATATAGAAATTTTTCAAATAAGCATAGAGTATTAATTACCATTATATGATTTTTACTAATATTTGGTAATAAACAATAAAAATAATGCAATTATTGACTCGCATTAGTATTTCTAACTAAAATATATTAAATATTATACTATTTTCGAAACTCGTTTTCTC
This sequence comes from Microplitis manilae, assembly GCA_030273425.1. Classification (NCBI taxonomy): domain Eukaryota; kingdom Metazoa; phylum Arthropoda; class Insecta; order Hymenoptera; family Braconidae; genus Microplitis; species Microplitis manilae. Next base: position 18,633,717 of record CP092726.1, on the reverse strand, counting down.
CGTGTAAAAATTAATAGAATAATCAAAAACAAAAAAGTGAATAATAATAATTTAAATTAATTGTATTGTTGGAAAAAGAAATACAACATTAATATAACATGTTTTTAAAATCAATCGTGGATAAAAATAAAGAAAAAAGATTAAGACAATAAAGCATGGCACACAATCGATGACCGAATCGCGTGCAAGAGAGGTTACTAGTACATGATGTAGAGTTATTGCGTAACACGCGTAATTTAAAGCCCTAAAGAAAGACATTCTATAGTTGGAGTTTTCGTTCCCACAGTTACCTATACAATAAAGTCTCATATATTAGTACAAATCTTAGAGATTATCGCTGCACATGAAAACTAAATTCTAAAATTATTGTTGACTTAAAAGGAAGTAATGTTTCATGTCAAATAGGGAGCTCAAAAAATGTTTTTAAAATACTTTTAACCAATATTTTATTTTAAACCTTACGCAATACTTTTAATTCTTCATAGTACATGTTAAAATGAATTAATATGTTATGAAATTTTATAAGTATCAGTAATAATTTATAATTTAAATAGTAAATAATATATTTTATTAATTTTATCTTGAATACAATATTTATTGTAATTGTTTAATAAATAATTTAAATATTGTTGGTGATTACTAAATATGTCAATTAAGCGCAATCTGTGACAAATAAGTGATTAGAATAGTTGCAGATTTTAATAATAATCAGCGAGAGCTTATATTGTATATACATGTAATATATAGTGTTGAGAAAGAGAAAGGTTTAGTTAGACTGGACTGTCTCGCTACTGTCTATCGACCGGGTTCTCTCGCCTGTAAGCTCCACGATACGATGAGAAATAACACAAAACTTGATATCGACAAATAGTTTTTTTTTTTTATTTATTTTTTTTTTATCTCATTTTCATCAATGAATGATATCAATTATTCATAATATAGTCGCACCCAACTGGAATGTTCAAGGTAAAATTTTGTATCTCAGATGGTAAAAAGGTGGGTGTGGATCTTGATTATTTTTAGATTATTGCATTAAATCCGCCTTCATACTCATCACACATTCTTGGCATTTGTTATTTTTCGGATTGCAAAATTTAAATTTACAAGAATAAATATGTATTAAGAACAAAATATTAATAAATACATGGTATGTATTAAGGCTCTGTATATATTTGTAAAAGTAATAATAATTGTATAGCTGGCTTTAAGTTGTGAATGAATAAGAAGAATATTCTCAGGGTATTGAAGAGAGTGTAAGAAATATAAAGAATAGCAATATAATAATAAAAAGCGCGCGTAATAATTTACTTCCGTAATAACTTTCTCTGTTTCCACGCGGGCGATAAGAAATAAAGACGAAGGCTTGCGCAAAATGCTCTTTTGCGAAAGTCGACAGATATACTCGCGCATACTATAATCCATAAAGCGTCATTAAAAGTATGTATGTACACATTACAATATTTAAAAATTTAATCCAGCGATCGCATCCAAATATATGAAATTATTAAATTTATTTCTTATTTGTTAATAAAATTTCTACTTATTAACATTGACAGTATAAATATTTATAAATTTTTAGTGTTAGTTTAAAACAAAAGTAATGTCAGATAAGTTGATCCCGTAAATCGCGAAAGCACATTTACTCCTCTAGTTTCGCGAGGGATGGTTTAGAGTACGTGTAGTAGTAGTGTGAAAGTAATCGATATTCCAGCAGCTTCCCTGTACACTGGAACCTTAGCGCTTGGTCGCTTTTCTACGCCTCTGACGCTTCTTTTAGACCTTACATATCCAGACTAAGACCGATCAGAACTCCAAAAACGCCCTCGGGTTATTCGTATACCATCAACGTAAGTGAAACATCACCCCTACCCCTACCCTTTCTTTAATTCTTACTTTCCTTCAATTTACTTTCAATCTTTTTTTTATCCTTTATAAATCTAAAAATTTTTTTAAATGTGATATTAAATCATCACTTTTGTACAACTGAAAATTTATATTAAAGCGTTACATTTTTCTTCAAGCGTACTATTTTAATATGACGCTGTCGGGTGACAACAAGTTCACTATCATTATAAAACATTTATCGTCTAATAATGGTATCATTAAATAATGGTTATCAATGTATCGCAAACAGGTACTGACAAGTTTGTAGAAAGCTTTCAATTATAAATTAACTTGAACAAACGAAATCAAAAACAGTAATAAAAATAATAATAAACTGAGTTTACTTTAAATTTAAAAATACTAGTGCTAGATATTATCGACAGATGGCTAAATCAACAACATTTTTTCGCTCAAAGACTCTTGTTTTAGACATAATATAATCGATTCAGATGGTGTCAATAATCGTGCCTTAAACTAATGAGTAAGGAAAATATAGAGCTTTGGTAATGCTTAGCTATGCTAAATAATTAAGCGACCATATTTTTGAAAGGGCACAGGTCGTCCTTCGGCTGCCTGAACTACTTTTTTAGGCGGCTAAGTGAAGCGATCTACCCTACATGTCAACGAAAACAGAAGTTATCTGATGTAACATAATCTAACGATATTTTCTTGCCGGATGAAAAAATTTTTAAAAACTAACGAAAGGTGGGCTCTAAGATTTTTTAACATAAAGAATGCGACGCAAATAATTTAAAAACGTGACAAGCATCTAGTTTTATCTAAAGAAAAAATCCATTTTTCAACAGCTTGACCATTGAATTTCGAAGAAGTATTTTCGTTTACGGCACGCAATGGACCTTCACCAGATTTAAGCTAATGTTAAACTTATAAGACCTTGAATTTTACATATAATAGTTGTAAATGCTGCCTTAAAAAAATTTCTCGTAGCATAACGTAGTTATTGTTTTTTAAAATCACGTCATAAGTGAGAAACAACTGAAAAAATAACTTGCAAAATAGTTTCACAGTACGATGTTAGATGTGTTATTTTTTTATTTTTTATTCTTTTAAATACATTCACTATGAAATGATTTAATTCACGGTCATAATCGTGGGAGTATCCTCGCTTGGAATTGAGTCTTGAAGTCGGCATAACTGTTATTCTACGAGTAACCGTAATGTTTTTTTTCTACCTGCTTTGTACCTGTACACATTTACTTCTACCTTTACATTGTCTTTCTATACTTGCCTATCATGACCGGAAGGTAGACAAAGGGCATGCGCATTCACAACCGGAAGTTTGAGCAATGTGCGTGACACGAATCGTGCGAGTTTCGTTTTATAGAGGATTTTAATTTCTATACTTGAATTTATATTTAAATGAGAGCTTTTAGTTTTCGGCTTACAAAAAAAAGCGCTAAAGCCTTGTATAATAGATGTAAAAATAATGCACGTTCAATTGCAATGATGAATACATAGGAACTTTATTTAATAAATTAAATAAAAAGTACTTTAATGGAATACTGTAGGAACACCAAGTTTAGGAATTTTCGGCATTTCTTTGACGTGAATAAGAACTAACGGCGGGGGTACAAAAAGCACGAGCAGCACGAGTAAACCCCTATAACAAAATTCCATTCACGTGCTATACCGTTTGTTCCTTCTCTTTTACTTCTACCTACTCACCTAGACTTTCCGCTTTGTGTTCACTATACTGTATAAATTCTTGGCAAATTTTACCCGAAATCCCAAAAGCGTTAATTTTTAATCACTACCCTCACAAATTGTACAATCTAGTAAAGTTTACTTGGATTTCTGTGATTTTAAATTAATATTCACCAAGCATAATAATTTTCCTTTTGTAGATTTCGAGATATATAAAGGCTTTTGAAGAGTTCGGTTGTAGTTAAAAAGATATACGTGTTTAAATTTTGAATGCAGAACAAAAGTAGACAAGATAAAGTGGGGCGTTTGTTGTGAGGAAGAGTTTGAGTGTAAAAATATCTTATGAAACGAGTTCGAGTATTTAGGATGGCAAAAACTCTCGATGGAACTCTGAACGTACTACGTACACGGAGAAAAATGTTGGCTCAAAATCTACCAATTTTTATTATGCTGCCGACCAAACTTGAAACAGGAAGGGAAGCACCCAAAAAATTATTATGCTCATACGAAAATTATTATGCCGCATCACAATTATTATAATGTATAAAAGTAATTATTATTAAATCTTATCGATAAGTTTCTCGCTCGTAGTAAGTATTGTGATACAGCATAATAATTTTTCGTATGAGCATAATAATTTTTTGGATGCTTCCCTTCCTGTTTCAAGTTTGGTCGGCAGCATAATAAAAATTGGTAGGTTTCGAGCCAACATTTTTCTCCGTGTATGGCTTAGTAACAAGAAGAAAAAAAAACAATGATTAATTTAGAAGGCACCCGCTTAACGTACTAGGATAATAATATTTTGGTAAAGGTCAAGAGTAGCATGTACATATATATGTACATGTCTATTACATAATATAATAATTTTAGCTCTCTTTTAACGATTTTTACTTGAGTTTATATAATATATTTGAAAAATTATGATTTATTCATTATTCTATTATCATCTAGCTCAAGATTACGACAACTTCTATTCGTTGAAGAAATTGTAGTGTGTATTTTACGAGAAACATTGCCGTGAGCCGTTATCCCGTCCGTTCTCATGTCACGTGCAAACACGAAACTCAGTAAATTTTAAGTACATAAATTTTAGCATCTCGTGAGTTCATTCTCTGTATACTGTAAATAATACTATGTATACAACACTCGAATTATTTTCGCGACATGCATTACAAGCTTATATTCGTTGATGATATACGTTAAATGATATGTGTACATATAACACAATATAAAATAAATGCCTTGGAATGTGATTGACTCAGTCAATCTTTTATTGCTAGTCGTGGTAGCAATACGACAGACATATCATTGATTTTGATCGGCGACCAACCAGAAAGGGAGAGTATTTTTTTTAAATTCACTGAATTATCAGCCGTATAAAAAGTATTTATATCATTTTATTCAATAATATTTCGTCAAATGCAATTATACGCACATATAACTATATGTTTTATGTAATTTTTTACTATCAATCATATAATTAGAATTAGTCAGATGGATGTTACGAGATATTGACAGGAAATTATAGCTTTCTAGTTGAATTAACTTTTGACATATTCGGAATAAAAACCTATTATTAATATATATATATATATATATATATATATATATATATATATATATATATATATATATATATATATATATATATATATATATATATATATATATATATATATATATATATATATATATATATATATATATATATATATATAAATAAGTACATACACGTGATTCACCAGGATATAAAAAACACTATTTATGTATATTTATATATTCACGACACGTGTTAATTTACTTATGTCAATACACATATATTGTATACTTTTATTTATAGTTTTAGCTAAGCGATTATTTAAATATACAATTTACTGTCGTGTTAAAATAATAAAACAATGAGATTTACTCACCGCAGACATTGAGCCAACCCTCGACTCTGGAAGGGTACTCCAGCTTCATGATGCTCCGATTCACCGATATATTATACTTTTCAAAGTATATTATCCAATTGTAAATTTACACCAACACATAAAATCAACACTCAAATAAATATAATAAGCATTGAACATATTATTATTATAATTATTTATTATTGATAAATTTAAATGCACGAATAAAAATAATTAATAGCATTAATATTAAATAGAAATAATTATGCTTGCAATCACACTCGGGGTGAAAGTCCTTGACCATTGACCAACTTGAAATGGAGTTTACAATTTAAATGTAAACAAGAGAGTGCCAGATGCAAAGCACAATTGTTAAGTTTGTTGGTAAGGGTAAGCGCGCGGTAAACACTACATATTTAATCGCGACACCATACGAACCACATGCACCAGCTCGTCGATTCAAACTGAAAGTGGCGGCGAGAAAAAGCTGAACCAAGGCTTATAGTTGCGTATAGTAACGAGTAGTGAGGCGAGGCCACCAGACCGGCCAGTGACAATCCACAACTACATTCAATACACTCTCACATCAACTATATATTTTATCTGCTCTACTCCCTTTTAACTTTACTTATATTCCTTCACATCTTTACACATTTACAAGTTACGATTATTATCGAGTGTTACCGAAAACTCACGATCTCATTTCTCTTTTACTCCCACACAACATAATATATATTACAATCGCTCCCACACACAACACACACACACATATTACACATATATAATACAGCCCCTATTCGTCATAAAACCAACAATATAATAGCAGAATAATATTGCGCGCGCAACACGGTTCAAATAATCTGCGCAGATGCAAAAATACAAATATGACAACTCTGTTGATAATACAGTTTTTAAATAATGTTATATATATATTTTCCCTGATAGCCACCTTAACCGCAAGTTAACTTCAAGCTACTGCCGTATTCTAAAGTCAACTTTAAATCATTTAAATCACTTTTTTATGAAATAGACGTAAATTTTAAGCCAAAGATTAATGAAAAATTATTTTTCAAATTCTACGCCTACTGTAAAATCTACTTGAAAAATTTAATTAAAATAATGAAATATAAAAATTTTTATGAGTCTCAATGTTGCAGACATCAGACAATTTTAAAATTATAAATATGTAGAGTAAAAAATTTTAAAAATAATATTTATAAAAAATGCACATATTAATTTCAAAATTTATTAATAATTTTAAATTTGTCTTATGTCTGCTACATTCACACTCATAAATTTTTTTATGTAATTATATTCTAATAATAAAGTAAAAAAATCAATGATCTATTGAAGTGGGAATGTTTTTTTTTTTTTTTTAATATTTTATAATTATAAGATGAAAAAAAAAAAGAAATATTGATATATTACGAATTTGACGCCACCTATATTAAGATTTTAAAGGGATTTCTCAGTCAGTGTTTCAGTTCTGTCAAAATGGCGCTCAAGGCACAAGTCGGTCAAAGTGAGTACCCTAAAAAATAATAAAATTTATGATACATAGCAATGAAATAATTTAATTTGTATCCAGATAATTAATAATTGAATGCTACATTACTTAGAATAATTATAGTTTGTAATAATCACTTAAAATACGCATGTTTTAAATGTACATTTATTGGGCGTACGACTTGGTCAGGATGACTTCATCCTACAACTGAGCATGTAAACGTCAAACTTTAATTATTTCATCACAAAATAATTATTGTCTTTTTATTAAACAATCATTGTTCAATTATTTGAATTATAAATTTTAGCTGTACAATTATTTTGTTTACAACAATAAACATATATAGTTTTTTTATATTTATTTATATACAATCTGACGTTCGATCGCTGATACATAATTCATTACTGTCAACATCTATGAATCATAACATTGATTCTGTTGTTTATCATTATTAAATTAAATTAACAATTAGCCTATTAGTCTTGATGTAATCGGTGACAAATCTATTTTTGGATTATACACGTGTGTTTGACGTATCATTACCCTCATTCATAATTACTACACAAAATAATTCAATGTCAATAATTCAAATTTTTAAATTCAATTCGAAAATATTTGATTGTTAAAATTTTAATTCAGTAATTTTTTTATTTTGTTTAAACTATTCAACCTTTTAATTACAAGGGTACTATTTCATAAGTATACGTGACTGTTATGACGTCACTAACTGTAAAGACCGATCAATACTTGAACAGATGGGTACCAAAAGATTTAATGTTATAGATTACAACAATCGATCCAACTAATCAGTGTGTTGACTATGGGTGAAAAAAAAAAATTCGGTTCAAAAAGATTCCAAAAAAGTTCGGTATGTGGAACTTTTAAACTTGAGCCAAATTAGAATTTGGAGTAGAACTTTAGTAATTTTGATGGCGAAAAGGAAGTTTATCTAAGACTTTATAACGAATTTTAAGTAAACGTATTTTTACAACGTTTTATCTTAATTTCATAAAAGTTCCCATTAGAATTCAATAACCCCATAATAAGGAAAAAAAAAGGCTCAAAAAAGTTTCAAATTAGAGGTTTTGTAAAAGAATTGTTTTATCTCACTGTATAATTAGAGCTTAAATAACTTTTTCTAATTATTTAAAAAATTTTGTTAATAATAACAATTTACAAACAAATAAATTTAATTAATAAATTTTCTGATAAAAATATTTTGAGCTTTATAATTTTTTTTATCTTGTGGTCGGCTAAACCGAGATAGCAGCTACCCTTTTTCAATAGTTTTCCTGTTATGAATTATTGATCGAAGAAGAAAAAGAAAACTGTTTTTTTTTTTACTCAAACTGAATTTTTTAAATTTAAATGAAGATTTCATTACGGTACCACATCACGTAGCTTTTGAAAGCTGAATCTTATACATTTTATTTTTATAAAAATTCATGAAATAGTTGAAAAATAACTTTTAATAGATAAAGTAACGACGAAGAGATTATTGAAATGGGTCATTATTAATTTACATCGTTATCTCCGTAATTTAGAAAATATAGAATTTTAAAATACTTTTTTAATTAACTCTAATATTCCTATAATGATAATATTTGATTACTATCACATGGATTCATTATATTTATGTAATTAATAATTATACCTTTACAATTTAGTTCATGGTTGTATTATATATTCTCATATATATAAATTACATATTACTGGTAACTATTAAAGCTGAATTGTTTTATTACACATAACAACGTAACAGGAGACAGTAATTGTGAAATTTGTACAGTATTAAGTATAAATTGGTCAATAATGCATCACAGATGAGCGTAAAATACAGGGGATTACTTGTATCTCATATTACTTGATTATAACAAGCTTATAGTAAACTATAAATGTACAGAACATATATTAGTATTTGTGAGATTAATCGCTAATAGAAAAATTAATAATTTAATCCAAAAATATATTTAAAAATAAGTTCGAAAGTGTAAATTATGTTTCGGCAATAATATGCTCATACATTTTTTAATTATTTCTTTTTAATTTAATAGGTTTAAATTCAACCATTTTAATAATAATAATAATCTTTATTTGCATGTATACTGCACAACTTTCATTTTTTTTACAGTTTTTTCTTATTCTTAGTTTATTTATTTACATTGATTGGCATCATTTATCCTTAATTTAGCACTCTCATAATCATTCTTACTTTATTTAGTGTAAGTTGGTTCCTAGTTTTCTCGGGCGTATTGTACTATACTTATAATTACTCAAATTCTGACTTGGTACTGACTAGATTTTTTTCCTTTCAACCATTTTAATAATTAAATTATAAATTATTGACAGAGTTAATAAAAATTAATCATTACTTAAAACAAAATAATTACATGAACTCGAAATCAAATAAATAATTAACCATTTAATTATTCATTATTTATTTTTTATTTTTATTAATTTACACGGAAAAAAAAAAACAACTCTAAAAATTACTATTTGAAATTATAACTCGGAACCCGGTTGTCCATATGGGGAATTTTAACATTCAAATAGTAAATTTTATAATACGTGTCGTCTATTTTCTAAGTGTCAGTTACAATTTTTAAAGTTCAAATAGTAATTTTTCATGCATAGACAATAAATTTTCCTACTTATTCTGTAATTATTCACGTTTGAATCGTAAAAGAAAAAATTACTATTTAGAATAATAGTATTTACGGATCACTTTATCATTATATTACTTGTCATTCTCAATTTTTATAGTTTATTTTTTTCCGTGTAGTTTAATAACATTATCAATTATATATTTTGCTAAATTTAAAACAATATCATAAATATTTATAAAAAACAAATCAAACGTTTTTCGAACAATTTTTTATTTAATTTCAATTATACAATTATTTATTTTTCACTGTACCTGCACTGAAAGTTTCAATTCCTGCCCTGTTTAAAGGAAAGAAACTCTTTCCTCCCAAGTAACACACTTAACTTTGTGACATCTATAAGATAGAAGTTTTGAGGCTGTTTTTTGACCTATTAATAAGGCACCAAATTGTTGAAAAAACAATCAGAAATTCATGTCACCGAAAAAATATTTGCTTAAAAGACTTGGCACAAGCAACGACAAAAAGTAAATTACAAATAATGGTCAAATAAGTCATCTAAACGATTTATTAATTGAAATGACTTTTGTAGGACGGATATAAGAACACAAATTTCCTGTGACTCTTGGGACCGACTTCTGTATGTCTTATTTACATGAAAAAATTTAGCTTTGAAACAAAAAAAATTTATCTTGTCCTTTTAAAATACATTTTTATGACATCTTAAAGTTGTCTCTGTGCTGCTTGGGCTTTTATGAGAAAACAAATAATAAAAATTAGTGCATGCGCCATTCTTTCCATAAACAGAAGCAAAAATTTAAACTTTGAGTACACACACCACAAAGGATAGTAGGCAACTCTACACGCAGGTTGAAATGCCCTACTTTCCTCCCTTAGTGTGTAATGGACCATTTAATTTAAGGTGTTATTATAGTCATTGTTTTCCTCTGAGTTATAGCAATCATTTTTTATCTGAGCCACTTTTTTTATTTCATTTTTATCCCCTTTTTCCGTTCTTCTACTCACGCAATCATTCCCAGATTTTTTCCTGATTTAAATTTCCACATACTTCTTTACCCAAATATAGCATTGGCCTTTAACGCTGAGCTCCAGACTCGAATGCTAGACTCTCCTGTTCATGACTAAAGTTTGTTGTAATTTAACACACGGCTACAACAGTCCCTATTTTTATTGTTACTATAAACTTGATAATCTAAATTTCTTATTTTAACAACAACATCAATAATAATACTTTAATAATTATTGTTTTCTCGATTACCTTTTTAGAAATAATGAATGAAGTAATCAAGCAGAAGAATAAAAAACCAGCTGGTGGTGGTGCTAATGTAGAATGGAGAATTCTTGTCGTAGATCAATTGGCTATGAGAATGGTATCTGCGTGTTGTAAAATGCACGATATAAGTGCACAAGGAATTACATTAGTAGAAGATATCAATAAGAAACGAGAGCCCCTGCCATCAATGGAAGCTATTTATCTTATTACTCCTTGCAATGGCTCGGTGCAAAAACTTATTGATGACTTTAGTAATCCATCGAGAACTATTTATAAAGCTGCTCACGTATACTTTACTGAAGGTAATATCTTATCTCTATAATTAATTAATAACAATGAAATATTTTAATTTCAAAAATAAATCTAATATTACTAAAATTTTTTTAGAAAATACAATTGCTCAATATTATTATTTTATTTATTTATGATTTTTACTATAAATTATTGAAAGTATCCAATTAACATTTTTTATTTTATTTTTTACATCAATTTTTAGTTAATTTTTTTTCACAGCATGTCCCGAAGATTTATTTAAAACTTTAGGCCAGTCAATGGTAAAAAAATATATTAAAACTTTAAAGGAAATCAACATTGCATTTATACCGTATGAAGAGCAGGTAAAAAAATAAAAAAAAAAGAAAAGAAAAAAAAATGGTCTTTGTTTTTTGTAATTTTATGGTGACTTTGTGTTTTATATCAAGCTGTGTGTTTTGTTCTTCTTTCTTATCATCTCTCTTCATGTTTATATTCCCCCAATTTCACTATTTTAAGTATAAATTTCTACTTTTTTATCAAAACATGACATTTTGTGCATTTATATATATAATAGACCGATTCAGAAAAATTAACTATTGTTTTTCAAGGACACACTAAAGTTTGAGTAGGGTAAAAAAAACGCCTGCTAAAATTTGAGCCCTTAATATTAATGTTAAGTACTTCCTGATTGCAATTTTTTATTTCCCATTTCAATAACACAGGGAAATTTTTTTTTTTTAGTTTGGAATTTTATAACTCATCAGCTAATTATTGTAACGGAAAGGTCAATACATATTCTTGTTAGAATTTGAAAGCTCTATAAAAAGGGTATCACATAATTCTTCGATAAATTTACTTTTACGTAGACCATATTATTTCCAATAAATGATTTTCATGGTGGCCACATTTCTGAAAAACCTGGAAATGTCAGGAAATTATAAATATATACTGGAAAACTCAGGGAATTTCGTCTTAAAGCTGGAAATATTTATACTTTCTTTTTTTTTTTCAACTGAAAAAATCCGGTAAATTTTATTTTCTGTCAAAACTGTTCAAAAAGTAGCGCAGCTTGAATGCAACTGTATTACGATCTGGAGAAAAAATTTGTAAAAATTTAATCCAATAGCAAATAAATGAAGCTGTTAAAATTAAAAAGGCTGTTAGAAAAAAAAGTCTTAGTAGAAATCAATCGTCAGGATCTTCAAGCTATTAACATGCATTGACAAATTAAAAAATCAAAAGCATTAAAAGTATACATAAGTATTGAACTAATAAGCTTCACTATATTTATTATTTGCGTAATTGATTATTTTATTATAGAGTGTTATATAAAAACATAGATTTGAAATCAAGAATCAAAAATTATCATTTCATAAATAAAAAAAAGCTATGATCATTGGCAAATAATAAAATAAAGTTTTAAAACCTAAAACGATAGATTTTTTGACTAAGAATCATTTTTATTATTAACAAAGCACACGTGAAAGAATATACTTCTTTACGTCAAATCTCCTATTAATAGTATTTATTTTTGTTCAGAAAATTTTATTGAAAATTAAGTAAAATATTTTCGAGCAAAAATTAATAATCTTAATGAGCGATTTTTTCTCATGAATTTGAATTTGACGTTGAATGACCTATAAAAAAAATTTTGCGAAAAATGATAAGAGACCGTTCTTATAAAACTTTCAAATTCCAACAAAAATTTGTATTGACCTTTCCGGTGCAATAATTAGATGATGAGTTATAAAATTCCAATTTGCAAAAAAATTTTCCCGTGTTATTTAAATGGGAAATAAAAAATTGCAATCATAAAGTACTTAATATTAATTTTAAGGGGTCAAATTTTAACAGGCGTCTTTTTTTATTCTACTGAAATTTTAGTGTGTCTGGAAAAAAAAAAAAAAAAAAAAAAAATAGTAAAATTTTTAGAATCGGTCTAATATATACATACTGATTAATTACTCAAAGCACGAACTAACAATTTTTAAAAATGCATTAATGCTTGCACTCATCAAGTGTGCCCGGAGGAGCTCTTCAATGAACTCTGCAAGTCACTTGCTGCTAGAAAGATTAAAACTCTGAAAGAGATCAACATTGCATTTCTGCCATATGAGTCTCAGGTGAAATAAAAATGAAGAAATAAATATAGAAAAATCGTGTAGAATACCACTTATGTGTTTATCTATATTATTTTAAATACTCTAAAGTAATTTTCACTTTGCTTTTAACTTTTTTAAAATAAATTTCTAAACTCAATGGCTAATGCATATTTTTTTCGTTGCGCATGAATATAAAACAGTATTTTCATTGCTTGTCATTTAAATAAAATAAAATAATATATTAGCTTTGACTTTACAATAAAACCGTATGATTTAATTTAAAAATTTATTAATTATAAATATTTTCGTAGGTTTTCTCACTGGATTCACGTGAAACGTTCCAATGCTTTTACAGTCCTTCATTTATAAATGTACGAAATGCTAATATGGAACGTAGTGCTGAACAAATAGCAACACTTTGTGCTACTCTTGGTGAATATCCATCAGTAAGATATCGAAGGTAATTTATTATTAAGCGAATTTTATTTTTAATTATTTGTTTTCTTACATTTATCAAATATTAAATACATAAATAAAAAAATTTAAAATTACTTAAATAGTGACTTTGATCGAAATGTGGAGCTTGCACAAATGATACAACAAAAATTAGATGCATACAAAGCGGATGAACCAACAATGGGTGAAGGACCGGAAAAATCACGCTCTCAATTATTGATTCTTGATCGTGGATTCGATTGCGTTTCGCCTTTACTCCATGAACTTACGTTACAAGCAATGGCCTACGATTTACTTGATATTGAAAATGATGTCTATAGGTAATCATTTTATTATTTATTTTTTGTAAATTATCTTCTACATTACTAAGAGAATAAGGCACTGAGAGAAAAAATCTATATTTTCAACAAAAAATTATTGATTTAAGTATTTTAGTTACTTAAATAGTGCCAAGCTATTATTTTCTTCAATAAAACAAAATAATTACTTTATTCAAGTATTTTATTTACTTGCTTAATATTAACAAAAAAATTTGATTTTGTCTAAAAAATATTGTTAGACATGCCTTTTTAGGTAGATTTCTTTAGAACTATATGTTATTAAGGGTTCTGTGATAACTGATCCCCGACAAGTGATCACACGACAATTTTCCCACCAACAACTGATCGATCAGAAAAATAGATGATTTTGGATTACAGTAATTTTTTAATAAGCATTTATACTGGTAACAACTGTTATTATTATTAGCATAAAATTTAAAAATATATATGAAAATATATATTATACGATAGGAGGGATCAGTTGTTGGTGGGATCAATTGTCGATGAAATTAGATGTCGCTGGGATAAATTTGTAGGGATCAATTGTCGTGGTATAAAATTGATGGGATCGATTGACAGCACACCATTATTAAAAGAGAATAAAAAAAATTTAGTCCATGCCATGTCTCTTTGATAATAAAAATTAAACAAATTAAATTTGGTATCAGTGAAAAAGATCTTGACCCTAATTTGTGCCTTTTCTAACTTACGAAATTTTTTAAATATTTTGAGATTAGATACGGAACTTTTGTATTAATGAAAGACAACAGCCTTTTGGTAAACTCTCAAAATTTAATAAGTTGTTTTATATTTAATCGCAGTTGAGATATTTCAAAAAAAAATATATCAGATGATTTTTTTTTCGAATTCTCATAATTTAAAAATTATTGGAACTAATAAGTTTGAAAATTTATGGCAAGATTTGTCTTATATATAAACTTCAATGATAATAAAAGTAAACATATTTTTTGAGAGTAAGTTAGTAAAATAAATTGATATTCAACAAAAAATTAAATTTAACTGATATTTAATAAATTTTGTAGTGATACTGGGCAGTCGGTCGTTTATATTATTTATATAATTTTATATTTTTAAATTATTTTTAAAGCTATGAAGCATCAGCAGGTCAGGGTGAAAAAGAGGTTTTGCTCGACGAAAATGATGAATTATGGGTGGAATTGAGGCACCAACACATTGCAGTTGTATCTCAGTAATTATAAAAATCATATAAATTATAACAACATTTATATTTATATAAATTAGTATTAAATTTTTTTAAAATTAATTTAGAAATGTTACAAAAAATCTTAAGAAATTTACCGAGTCAAAGAGAATGCCGCAAGGAGATAAATCAAGTATGAGAGATCTTTCACAAATGATTAAAAAAATGCCTCAGTATCAGAAGGAATTGAGTAAATATGCGACTCACTTACATTTGGCTGAAGATTGTATGAAACGTTATCAGGGAAATGTTGATAAACTTTGTAAAGTCGAGCAGGTAAACAAATCATTGAAAAAAAAAAATACGCAGTTATTAAAATACGAAAATTCTCAGTAATAAAACTTAATTTTTATGAAGGATTTGGCCATGGGGACTGATGCTGAAGGAGAACGTATTAAAGATCATATGCGCAATGTTACTCCAATTCTTTTGGATCAAACTATTGACGGTACTGATAAATTACGAACTATTGCATTGTATGTGTTAAATAAAAGTGGAATTGCTGAAGAAAATCTTAATCGCTTGATACATCATGCTCAAATATCACCAGACGATAAACAAACTATTTTGAACTTGGCTAATTTGGGAGTAAATGTTGATGTATGTATTTAATTATTATTTATTTTATTATTTGTATTTATTTTATTGATATTTAATAGGGTAAAGGACGTAAACAATATGTGGTCACACGTAAAGAAAGAATTACTGAACAAACATATCAAATGAGTCGTTGGACACCAATTGTCAAAGATCTTATGGAAGACGCTATTGAAGATAGATTAGACACTAAGCATTTTCCATTCTTAGCTGGTCGTGCCGTCAGTTCTGGATATCATGCACCAACAAGGTATTTTACTAATTTAATTTAAATTATTAATTTAGAGCGGCCACAAATGCAACCGGGGTATATTATGCAAATGTCAGGGAATTTCGTAAAGTATTTGGGAATTTAATTACGACGGTTTACAATTTTTCAATACCACATTAGTCACAAAAATTAAGGGATATTAAAAAAAATTGAAAATTTTTAACCCTTTCACATTCATAATTATTCCAAGACAATAAAAATGTTGTTGTTTATTTATATCTATCTATTTTGATCTAATTCAACATAAAAGTATTACATTAGACAGAAATTATACATATTTTAGTGTTTTTGGAAAGGGGACACATATAAGGTATAACATTTAAGGTATACATTTTTCAATGGATTACAATAAAATACTTCACGTTTTTGTTGCAAAATAAACACAAACTATGATAGAAATACAATTTATTAAATGTATATATTTATTTATAATACTAAATAGTATGAAATTCTACAAAACAATTAAGATCTAAAGTGCACTGTATTTTTTCTATTACTAACTTTTTCTTAAACTAATCGATTTCGATGGAAAAGTTATCTTGTTCGAGTTATTTGACTTAATTGGAATCTTTTTTTCATAACTCATTACTAAAATGATAAAAATTTGACTGAAAAACCATTGTTGTGAAAAAAAGTGTCACCTGACTATACCTAGAATGGAAAAGTATATTTCTTATTTTGATTCGAAAATTCCTTTTTCCATAAATTAAATAAAACATCTTATGACAAAATTTTCTCAAATTTTCAATATACGACTTTCTGTAATAAGCATTTAATCTGCGAAGTTTTAACCGTGTATTATCCGGATTGCACAGATATGGTTCAAACTCTGTAGTAAATGAAAGACACATCATTGAACAATGTTATAGCAAGCGAAATTAAAGTTATTTAATAAGCTAAAAGATAAATACGTTAGATTTTACATGTATGATTGTTGATTTAAAAGTTATTCAGAGTTAAAGTCACATTAAACTTTTTGTCGACAATTTTACAATTTTTAGAGTTAAAAAATTTTCAAAAAAAAAAAAGAAAATGATCAAAACCACAAGATTAATAATGAAAATTGAAGCTTGTTAAATTTATGTCAAAGAGAATTTCAAATCGAAATAAAAAATATATTTTTTTATTCCGGGTATGGCCAGATGGCACTTTTTTTAACACCAATGGTTTTTCAGTGAAATTTTATAACGGTGGGCTCTGGCTATTTCGTGTCCAATAGCCACGAACCACAGTTAATAAAATTTCCCGAATAAATTAATTTAATTAATAATAAATTATTAAATATAATTATAATTTTAAGATTTTTTAACTTCCCGCTAAGAAAATCGACGATTTTCAAAAAATTCGGGAAGTTATTGGTTTCACCCCGATTTTCAAAAATCGGGTTTTCATCATATGTTGACATTTGAAGATGTGAGGATGCTACTTAGACATTTTCAGAGCGATGTCTGTATGGGTGTATGGGTGTGTGTGTGTGTGTGTGTGTGTATGTAGATGTAAACCTCTCATATCTTTTGAATAAATGAACCGATTTACATTTTTTTGGCGGCGTTTGAAAGATTTCTTCTCAACTTAGATTTTCAGAAAATTTTAGATCATTTAGTCAAATAGTCTCTGAGATATTTAAGAAATACGAAAAAAAAAAAATTTTTTTTTCCGTTTTTTTTGGATATTTTGAAAACTGTCGAATCGATCAATTCCAAAATCTAATCAGTTTTAAAACTCGATAAAAGCTTTCGATTGACGCCAAGAACGTCTCGATCGGATAATCTGTTCAGAAGATATCGTCGACGAAAGAAATAGTGAAAAACGGTTTTTTGCGAAAATCATCGTAATGACGAAACCAATCATTCACAAAATTTAATCAGCTCTAGACCTCAATAGAACGTGCCGATCGCCACCTTAAACGTCTCAATCGGATAGTTCATTCGAGACATATCGTCGGCGGAAGAATGAGAAAAAAACGTTTTTTTTCGTTTTTCGTGAATATTTCGGAAACTATTGAGTCGATCAATTCCAAAATCGAATCAGCTCTAGAACACGATAAAAGCATTCGATTGCTACCAAGAACGTCCCAATCAGATTGTTCGTTCGAGAGATATCGTTGACGGAATAATCAATGTAAAATCTGTATCAGCTTTTTTCATTGAATAATATCATAATTACTGAACAACATAACTCAAAACTGATATGTTTTTGTTTATATGAGTCATTGGAAGTGACTTCTGAAAAATCATCATGTTTGCTCGTTTCAGGATAAACTTACACCATATAGATACAACGTATCACGTAAACTTATTTTTGAGCGAACTATTGAACATAATTGTCAATAAATATGTAAAAAACGCTTATTTATTAATTATTTTGGAGTCTAAATTTTTCAATTTTAATATAATACGTAATCCTTTTGAGCTTGGAAAGCTCATAAAAAATAAAACAAAGGTATTTTCAAGCTCGTAGAACTCGAAAATGTATTTATACTAACGTTTGGGAGATCTTAGAGCTCGAAAAAAGCGGGAAGTTACGGGGCTGGCCCACAGGGCCAACCGATGCCCAGATTATTTGGTTGTTGGTTCGGAAAGACAGGAAATAGATCTCAGGATGTAGGTAGACTCGTTCTGACCGGACACGCGGCTGAAATATAACTTATTCTAAGAGACGCTGGTGATAAAAAATTTGTTCAAAGAGACTCAATTAAATTATATATAACAAATTTTATTTAACCAAATCCCAAATTTTATGTACACAATAGTATCCCCTTTTACTAATTTTATCTTATACTTTATTAATTGGGAAATAAGCGTCCGGCATTAAATTAATTAATCACAAAATTATTGGACGTGGGGAACAAAATTACTAATCAATCAAAATAAATACTGCGTTGAAGAGAGAGAAAATATCTGTTACAATTTTGTCTAGACTTATCTGGTTGTACGTGGGTTACTGGTGATCTCTGTCTCCGATTGGTTGCGGGCTCCTTGGACTCGACGTCGATCCTCTTCGGTAAGTCTTCACGGGCTCCTTGGATTCGATGTCGATCCTCTTTGGGCAGACGTTGCACACCAAACCAGCACACTCACTTAATAATCGAATTGGTTTCTCTTTAACCAGACGAAGGAGTTTCAAATCTCCTTATTTAATCAATTTGAATCAACACAATTATCACTTATAATAAAATCAATAATATAGTTTAATATAAAAGAAACGTCTCAATAAATAAAATTACTCAGGTAACAGACTGACCAAGATAGAACTGAGTGTTGGAAATAAATGACTAGATATAACGAACTGATAAACTAGATATCGTTAGGCCGACTCAAATAAATTGTTGAGTCCTGGTGCTAGAGTAGGACCTCGCTAAGCGTCCTCAGTCTACTCTAGGTGATGGCCAGGGCTTAAGTCTCCGAACAAGTGTTTGCTGGCCCTTTTATATGTTAATTTTGGAGTGGTGGAACTACCCCACTATCTTCTAAATTTGAATTCGATCTAGGTGGCCTCTGACATGGCCCCATGTGATTAAGGAGTATTAATTAATATAGAATTGTTCTAATAGATGGCCATAGAATCAGTTAGATTTTGCGCTCGATTTTCAAGTCGTAAAATCGAAACGCACGTTCACAATTTTTATTATTTTAATAATGAGTTAAAAAAAAAAATGAACAAGATAATTTTTCGAAATTGATAAGTTTAAGAGCAAAAGATACTTATCCGAATAATTCGAACAATTCGAATATTCGCACACCCCTAATTTTTACGTTATTTAAAAGATAACATTGAGTTGTTAACGTTTTGTTAACTATTTTAGGTGAACATTTTGTGGTATTTAAATGTTAGCTTTATTTTGTCAACTGAAAAATGCTGCCATTTTTTATATTACTTTACCATTTTTTTATTGTAGTCATTGGCGTGTTCCATAAACACTTTTAAATAACATCTGACTATAGTTAAATTATTTAATAAATCATTCAAAATAAATTTAAATATTAAAACTGTATAATTTATGTATATGTATAAATCGATCGTGGACAATTAAGAGTTGGTAGATAAATAAAACACTGGTGCATGCCATATCGTTTTGTAAAATAAGAAATTTTTTTTTTTTCTCGCCTCCGGGCGGAAAGCGTCAACTTTCGTCCCGCTGTGCAAAACGAAGATGCCGCTTTCCGCCTCCGTCAACGAGAAAAATAGTATACACTCCTCGGGAAGTAAATAAGAAAGCCTCAGATCACATGTTTGTTGACCTCGGCTTCGCCTCGGCCAACAATTACATGCGATCTGAGACATTTCTTACTTTCCTTCCCTAGGTGTGTAATATACTATTAGTTTACAATAAAATATGTCAAGTGTTTTGTTTTTATTTATTTATGTAGTTTTACTTTCACCATTTGTTATTCTATCGACAACTTCTCAAAAATTCTTAACACTTTGTTAGCATTAAGTCAACATAAAAATAATTGTTGTTTGTCACCAAAACTTTATAAAGTAGAATTAAAAAGTGATCAAAACGTTATCAAAAAGTTGACAAATTATTACAATAAAGTTATCTTTTTTAAACATACGCCCGAGTCGGAATCTAAGGCATAATTTGAACCTAAATGAGCATTGAAAACCTACATTAGACTTTTTAGAGCATAATAATTTTAAAAGCTTTAAATCAACCAACTTAAACTTACAAAGACATATATTGTGAAATGAATAAACTCAGAATTTTTTAAATGGAACCTGTGTTAATCTCAGGCTGCCTATGGGACCCAATCCACCCTTTGAGTTTTTAACAATTTTACTTTTTTGTAGTATTCTTTGCAATTCCTTCCTTCTGTTAAGTCTAGTCACGTTCATTTCAAGATTTATGTCCATGTATAGTTTTTACTTTTGAAAATTTTATTTTTGAAATCCAAAATAAAATGTTAATACTTTAAATGTTACCGTTTTGTCAGCAATAAGTTAACATTTGACAACTTGGTGTACCTTTAACTAAACAATTCATGACTGATAAATATGTCAATCGATTTATTATTCAAGCGGCAACTGTTTAAATTATATAAATATATAGCGTTCGGAAAATCTGTTTACTTTCGAAATTTTTTTGGTTTGCTTCGAGCAGCCCAAAAAGAGCAGGCAGTTGATCGCCATAAATTTTTTAATGTGAGCTTAAAGAAAAAGAAAGTTGGAAAAGTATTTAATTGCCACCCTAATGAATAAAAGTGTATATTTATTTTTAATTACTGCTTTTAGTGCACGTTATGGGCATTGGCATAAAGATAAAGGACAACAAACAGTTAAAAATGTACCACGTTTAATTGTTTTTATTGTCGGCGGCGTATGTTTCTCTGAAATTCGTTGTGCATATGAAGTAACGAATGCTATGAAAAATTGGGAAGTTATAATTGGTAAGATCATTTAAGTCTATTAATTTTTAATTTAAATATATTTATAAACTTTTCTTTTAGGATCATCTCATATTATTACACCAAAATCTTTCCTATCGGATTTGAGTAAAATTCACATTTAAATCTTATTGACTGATTTCATCTAAAATTTCATGATGGGATAGATTACACATTATCTATTATTAATTGAAATAGAATCAGTAATCAGTAATATTAATTGAATTTTGAATTACGATAAAATTATTCGGGGAGCTATCAAAAAATCTACTATGGAATCGAAAAATTGGTTAGATTGTCAACTAATGTGCTAAGTGCCTGCAAGAAAAAATTTAAAAGTTCATTAATATTATTACTGGTACCATTTACAATTAATAATATTTATATATATTCAACAAAATGGTAATTCTTATAATAAGCAATAGAAAAAATAAAATTAAACAAAAAGTAAAAAAATATATTATTCGCGTTCAATGAATCTAAAACTCAAAATTTATTTTAGTCAAGAATGTGATAAATGTATAAAAATTAGGTACTATTGTTGTTTATATTTGTGTGCTCTCGTTCTCATATATGTTTTCAAAAATATGTACGTATAAAGTAGAAAGGAAGAAGAAAAAAACAAGTTAAATAATCATAAAATGTATTGTTTGAATATTAAGATTAAAAACAGGTAAAAATGATGAGTGCGAATGTAATCTCTGGCGGATCCGATTCACGGTAAATTACGATTATTATCGTAATTTACGGTAGTCGAAAGAACTACGATAGTATTTCATGGAAAAACTGCGGTAATTTACCGCAAGTGTGCAATAGTCTACCGTAAGTGTACGGCAAGTCTGCAGTATTTTACAGTAAAATACAGAATTCCGCGGTACAAGTACGGTATTTTGGAAAAGTTGCAGTAATTTACCACAAAGTGTGCTTAAAATGGCAATATTACCGTAAAAATGGCGTCAGTTACCGTAAACGTGAGATACAAATGCGGTATTTTGCGGTAAATGAAGTATTACACTGTGTTTATAGTAATAATTACTGTTTTTAAATAGATTTCTTTAGAAATCGGACTATTGCAATGGGTCTCATGATCAAATTATCAATGAATTTTGCCACCATATATCTTATTTTACCGAGTAGAGTCAAAAAATACCATCCACTCAAAAGTTCCTCGCAATTCCTAGCTTATCTTAATAAAATTTTATACACTTATTTATTGGACGACTACCTTGATCAAGTTCGAAGATGAGCCCATTCGGTCGATTAGTTTAGAAGTTGTGGGTGTTTGAAATTTTTTTTTTTAATTTTCCTAAAAATGAATTTTCTGGCTTTATCCTTAAATAACTTTTTAACCGAAAATGATAATTTAATTCTGTAAAAAGTATCTCAAAATTCGTACGATTAGCTTTAATTTTCACTATATTACTTGTTCTTTCAAAGATCGTGTTTAACGATTTGATGATCTCGAAAATTTTACAAAAAACTAAAAAAGCTTATTTTTGCAGCTTAGTCCTTTAATAACTTCGTAATGATAAGGCGTAAATAAGTATTAATCACACTATTTTAGCTTTACTGTATTTAGAAAATCTACCTTTCTATTCCGGGTAAGGCCGGATGGCTCTTTTTTTACTGCAA
Organism: Microplitis manilae; assembly: GCA_030273425.1. Lineage (NCBI taxonomy): Eukaryota > Metazoa > Arthropoda > Insecta > Hymenoptera > Braconidae > Microplitis > Microplitis manilae. The sequence continues at coordinate 18,610,630 of CP092726.1, read as the reverse complement.
TTCGTCTTAAAATTCCGTAAATTACCTATATTGCTGTAAATTACCATAAACTGCTGTATAAATGCCGTAGTTTGCGGTAAATTATCGTAATTTATAATAAAGATCGTAATTTACCGTAATTCGGATCTGCCAAGGACATTAATTACATTAAAGAGTTAGAATATCTATAAAATAAATCAAATTTTACAACTTAAATTATTATAAATTTTCTAAATCATCGACTACCTTTTTTTTCCACCAAAGATTTAAATTTATAAGCTTATGATTTTTAGATTCAGTAATAGTTAAAAATAAATAATTATTTTGAAAGTAAAATTAAACTTGCCAACAATAAATAAATTTATATCGATATTAGATTTTTGAGATTAATTGATAATTAAGTTAAGTAATTGTTATAATAATAAATATTTAAATAAATACATAACCATTCCGTTAAAGCACTCATCACATTAAAGAAAAGTAATTAGATATGTAAACTACAAACTTAAAAAGATAATAACTATATTTTAAATTTATAAAAAATTTACTCCTAATTATTATGCATTGTCTTTAGAATCATTAGATTGCTTTAAATCTGTGTATATTAATATAAGGTATAACACCCAATTATTGCCAGGGTACCAATTATTGACAATTTTGTTTATTTATTTTCTTAAGACTGAGTTGTACTCAAAAAATTATCGAAATTCAGATGTCTAGTAATTCATCAATTGATTATCAGTGCAGAAATTTTTTAAGCTTCTGGAGAAATGCATAAGACGAACATTCTCGGAAGATTTTCATCATTAATCCCATAAATATTTAAAATGTAATTAGAAATATAAAATCCAGAATTTCTATTAGTTCTTCTGACCTTTAACTTCTGTCAATATTTTTAAAAGTCATTAATATTTTTAAGTTTATAATACAATCCCAAGTAGCACACTTAGCTTTGTAAGATCTATCAGATATCAGTTTTTTGATCCATCGATAAGACACCAAAATGTTGACGATAAAATCAGAAATTGATATTGTAAAAAAAGAATATATGCTTAAAAAACTCGACACAAACGGCAGCGAAAAGTTGATGACACATAAATATCGAATGAATAATCTGATCTATCAATTGAGATGACTTATTTAAGGTGAAAAAAAAATACGAATTTTCTATGACTCCTACACAGTAAACAATATTTTGTATCTGTATTACAAGCGGTCCGAGTTTAATTTTTTGTCTTTATTATTTCGAGTTAAATTACCGCATCTACTGTGTTACTTAAAAATTTTAAATCGATCTACTGTTTAACACTTCAAAAGTGTAACTTAAAACAAAAACCGGAAAAATTATCAACATTTATTAAGTGATACTTAAAAATTATCACAAAATTTATCTTAAAAAATCAATCGATAGTCACGGAAGACTTATGAGAAAAATGAAAGTGCAATCGAAATTTTATAAATGTCAATTTAACTTAAAAATATATTAAATTTACCATTTACTAAAAGCTAAAATTTTTATCATTCTCATAAAAAAAATTTAGTCATAATTTCGAATTATTTCATTTAATATTAAAATTACTTTTTTGCTAAATAAAAATGTGTTTTTGTTTTTTTAAAAGAAATCAATTGATTTACTATTCACAATTGCTATGAAATATTACGTGATTTTTTTTTAATCTTGACTCGAATAAAATAATTGTTTACTATCAAAAATAGTTAAATGTTAAATAATAATTGTTGTCACTATTAATGACCTTAAAATGATACATAAATTATAATTAAATATCCATGATACAAAAATTAACATTTTTTTTTGTGTCGTGCATCGATATTTAAAAAGTATTGAATTCACTTCTCATATTACCCGAATTTCGTGTTGAGATTTTACCACAAATTTAATGTTTAAATTCAACACAGATATTGTGTAGGGCCAACATCTGTATATCTTATTTATATAAAAATACTTGGCTTTGACATAAAATAAAATTTTTCAAGACATCTTATATTTTAAAATTGTCTGCTACTTGGGATTGAAAAACAAAAATTTTTCTTCAAGTTCGAATTCACAGCAAATTAAAATAAAATAAAATTTCGCGCCTCGATAAATAGCGCGAAAACTACGAATTCAATATAAATTATTTTGCATGTCAATAATTGGTACATTTCAGTAATTATATAAAATGTTCTATATTTATGTAAAGATTTATTTATCAACAGTAATAATTATTGATTAACTTGGTAGGAGTATTAAAAAATAAAATGGTGTTAAAAAAATCTATTTATTATTATTATTATTATTTAATTATAATGTCTAACGTACTTAGTGTCAATAATCAGGACTTACTATATTTTTAAGTTAATTGTTATCTAAAAATATAAATATCAAAAGACATATATATATATATATCTTCGTTGAATAGCAACAGCTAAAAATTATTATTATTAGCAAAAAATGCAATTTATGGTATTTATATAAAGAGTTACAAGTGTGCAAACGTATGTGCGTGTGTATGTTGTTTATCCAAAGAAAGTGTTTTGCTTATAAAGGCCTACATTATATTGCAGAATTTAAAATCAGACTATTAATTAATGTGTATGTTGTTAAAAAAAAAACAATTATTGTTTCCATAGAATAACATTATGCAATCATTCTATAATAAATTAAGAGCATTCTCAGGCAGTGCCCCTCTCCCCACTTTTTAAAAATATTCATTCTTTCAACTACCATAACGATATTCAAATTTTATTAATTAATTCAAAAGAAATTAAAGCATCAATTAAAAAGAGGACATTTGTCGCTGAGATGTAGATTTAAAAAAAAAATTACTGACAGTTGTTATTAAATGATCCTGAATTTAATTGTCAGTTAAATTCAGGACCATAAGTTAGTAAATAATTAACAATTTTCGGATTTTTTTTTCAATGAATCTCTGACAAAAAAAAAGTTTTTTTTTATTTTGTAGAAAACAAAAAAAAAACTGTAGGCGCAATTTATTTTTTAATTGAGTTATTGAATATTTTTAAAAAATGGGGGCACTGTCTGAGAATGCCCTCAACTAATAATAATAATAAATATAACAATTTAAATAATAACGAAATCAATAAAATAAATAATATTATAATACAACTGTAAATAATTTCAATTAAATCTGTTCCTAATTATACTTTGGTTTTTATTCAATTAAAGATTAATAGATATTTTTTTTTTTTACCCATGTAAAAAAGTTTTAATTATTATTACATATATTTATTTCTCATTAGTTATTTTTTCAAATAAAATTTTGAATGTCTATGAGAATATAAATTATTTTCAACACATATTTTTTAATAAATATATATTGGGGTGGTCGTTAAAAATTAAAATTTCTCAAATACCCCATAAAAAGCTTTTTTTTAGTGAAAAAATATGTGGGGAATTTGGTTTTTTATTTGTAAGTAAAAAAAACACGTGCCTCAGGACGATCAAAGTTCATTTTTCGATACAATCGTGGATTTTTTTTAATATCTCATGAAATATGCAGATTATAGGAACAATTTTGTAGGAAATTAAATTCTAGACAAAAAACATCATATTAATTTTTTTCATAGAATGTGTATTTATAAAGATATTTTCAAAAAACTTTTTTAGATCTTATCAATTGAGCATTTAAAGGATTACGAATGTTAAAAATAACGTTTTTTCTTAAATATAGATAACTTGGTAACTCATAACATATCAATTCTTAATGCTTGTTATAGTTTCTATATACTCAGAAAAATGTTATTTTCAACATGTGTAATCCTTAAAACGCTCAATTCATAAGACCTAAAGATAGATTTTTAAAAATATCTTCATAAATACACATTTTATAAAAAAAAATGAATATGATTTTGTTTGTCAAAAATTTAATTTACTACAAAATTGTTCTTATGACTTTTTCTTTTAGTCTGCATATTTCATGAGATACTTGAAAAAAGAATCGCGATAGTATCGAAAAATGAACTTGATTGTTTTGAGGCACGTGTTCTTCTTACTTAAAAAGAAAAAACGAAATTTTTCACATATTTTTTCACTAAACACAAGCTTTTTATGGGGCACCTGAGAAAACTTAATTTTTAACGACCACCCTAATATATATATATACATACATATATATATATATATATATATATATATATATATATATATATATATATATATATCATTATGATCAAAGTTTACATGTGAATCGGAAAAATTACTAACTAGAAATTAAAAAGGTAAAGTTTTTGTTTTTTTTACGGATTTTTATTTAACTAAATACTAAATTTTCACACTTTAATATATAATAATAATAATAATAATAATAATAATAATAATAATAATAACTGTAATAATAATAATAATATTAGTAGTAATAATAAATTATTTTTAAATTTATGTCAATAATTACTTGTTGTCAAAATCTTTAATTGACTAAAATTACGTATGTTTAGTAAAAGTTACGTTGCTAAGTAAAGAAATTTTCTATTCTAGTATTACATCCGAAATTTCAATAAACAAAAAAAGTTTTATTATAAACAAACAAAAAAACTAGACAGAGATACTTTTACTAGAAATTTGTATCAATATTATTAATAAAAATTATTAAGTGAGTAATTTAAACATTTAGTTATTAGTATAAAAAAAAAAAAAAAAAAAAAAAAAGGAAAAAAATATTAAAATTTAAAATAAGGTGGAAAAATAGGTAAGTGTATAATTGAATAAATTATACTTGTCTTTAACTTAACAACAGTACTTTTTTTAAATATTTTAGCCATTTATTCAGTTTTTATTATTATTTATGTACAACCATTTTATTATTAGTACTAATTAATATTAAGTTTATATTTAATAACATTTTTTTTTTTTTATTAATTTTATTTTAATTGTCGCTAAAATTTTATGTGCCATTGAAAATTATGTGCGCCCATAGGTACTTATATAAAAATTATTATTTTTATTTATTTTGATACAGCGGATAATGATTTTGGTGTTTACTTATTTTTTAAAAATTAATAATGCTACAATAAATCTTACGCTGAGATCTAATAAGTTACACAATCTGTCTATCGGCCTCCTTTTCAATTTAATTATTATAAATCTTATCCCTTACAAGAATGAAATTATAATTATTAATTATCAGTAATCGTTTATATAAATTTATTATACATAAGAATGTTATTTGCTGCCAATGATTTTACTTTTTTTTCTCCTATATTTACATTTAGAAATCTTCATATTTATACATCTATTAATACCTATCACACATAATTTTTTTTTTTAAATACTAAACATATTGTTTGTTAACTTTGTTATTTATTATTATTATTTTATTAGTTATTATTCATTTTTTTCATGAGTTTCAGAACAAACATCACCTCGGGTAATAGTACCATTAATTTTTTTTAACAATGGTTACATTTTTAATCTTTATATCTAATTCGATAATTAGCATTTTAAATTAATAATTAATTTATTAACACTCGAATAAATGAAACAAAAAATAATAATAATAATAATAATTAATGTTTTCGTACAATAACGATTAATAATTAATAACAATATATTTATGTAATTTAAATGTAGAGAAGAAAACACGATACGTTTTATCATATAAATCTTTTGTTTTTTTTTTTTTTTTTTTTAATTACTGGAAGCCAGACCTCAACGGTTGAGTTATCAATGAACGGTTTAGTTTTTATTTATTATAATAATCAGTTGATTAAATATATTACAAACCAATAACTTCATAAGCGAAGACGAATACCTGAGTTTTTTTTATTATTATTATTACTATTATTATAATAAAATGAAATAACGCGCTTCCAGTTAAATCAATAACGTTAAAATAAGACGTTAATATTTTATTTTTTTATTTATTATTAAATTTAAATTGCGGCCGTTATTTATATTTTATACTTATATATCCTTCCACATTTACAGTTTATTTTATTATTTTTTTTATGCTGATATATATTACGATAATTAATTGTTAGATGACGGCCTACTTGCTATTATTAAAACTATAAACTGACTGATACACATATCAATTAATGTGTATATGATTATTATACTTTGCGTACTTAATATTTTATCGCATTTTATTTCAATAATTTTCATCCGTTTTTTTTCTAGTTTTATTTATTTATTTATTTTTTTTTCTTTTTTTTCCTTTTTTTATGAGAAGAAGCATGACAATGTCGCGCCTACTAGAAAATATCAAAAAATTAATTTTGGATATATATATATTTTTAAAGAGGAAATTAATAATTAATAGTAATAATAAAATTAATAAAATTACACAGTAGATTCTTCATCAAAGTACTGAAGAAATATAATTATCATTTTTGTAAGTTACGGAAGGAACAAATATATAACTATTTTACTTGATGAAGAGTTTACGGTAATATATTATTTTAAAAAATATAATACAGGTTTTAATATAAATTAAATAAAGTTTAATAAGAAATTAAAATGCTACTTATATACTTTAATAATATATAATATTATTTTTTTTTTTTTTTGTTTTTTTCGTTTTTATAACAAAATTCAATTGACAATATTATTAATGCTCAATGAATGTTAGTAATACGAAATTACAGAATGTCATTAAAAGGAACAAATAAAAATAAATAAAAAAAAAAAAATAAAGTAAACTTAAATACTTAGAAAAAAAAAATTTTCTACTTTTCTTAAGAAATAATTTAATATTTTACAATTCACATATCAACTTTTTATTTATTCTAACAGCATTACTAAATAATAACATTTTTTTTAAACGTTTAATTATATAATTATTTTTAAACAAACTTCGATTCGGACGAATGATTTTTTAAATTTTTTTACTTCGATAAATTATTAGTATTTTTGTACTTTTAAAATTTTTTTTTTTTTAATTTCAATACAAATATTTGTTATCAATTAGAAAAAAAAAATAATTATTAATTATCAATGACACACTTATCAAGTGTAATAAATATTGCAAGACGCGAGCAAAGACGCTTCTTCTAAATATTTTATTTCTTTATTATTATTATTATTATTATTATTATTATTATTATTATTATTATTATTATTATTATTATTATTAATATTATTATATATGTACAAACAGTATTATATATATATTTTATTGTATTTACTCAATTAGTTTTATAGTATCCCAGATTTATTTATTAAATTAAATTTAAAATAAATTCAATAATTTAAATATATAGTTCTGGGTTACACGTCGTATTAAATATACGAATATATTACATCAAATTACGCCACAAGCACACAGACGAAAATAATTTCTTGGCTCAAGAAAATTTTTGTTTTCAATTCATAATGCAAAATTTTTCTTGGGGCGAATAAAACTTTTTTGCGCCAAGAAATATTTCTTCTGCGCAATCAAACTCTCAAATATTTTTATTTTAATTGACAGCTTTATTTTTTTTTCTTTTCAAGCGAATAATATTTAATTTTTTTCTTCTGATCAAAATAATCAATTATCAAATTTTATTTATTTATCGTCCACTTCGGTAAATATGTCACATATGAATTAATGTCGTCAATGATCATGATCCCTATAATATTTTATTTATTTGTGTTAGATAATAATGATTCGTGTATTTATAATTTAACAAGTTTGAAGTTTATAAATTAATAATAATAATAATATCTAATAGCAGGAGTTTAATACGCTAATGCTACTGACAAAAATCGATTTTCTGTATATGCAAGTTCAATGATTGATGGACTGAATGTGGAAAAATACAAAACTTAACTAAATATACACAACGTCCACTATTATTTTATTATATTTTTTTATTTAACGTTATTTCGTCATCATCCTGCTCATCAATCACACATTCAATTTAATACACTCATAATAATCACTACTTATTTCCCCCACATTGTGTAGTTTTATTTTCAAAAAACATATATACTTGTATGTTATTTTATTTTTTTAGTTAATTAGTGTGTTTATATATTTTTTTTTAATTACATATTATGGTCACACTCAAGTGTTCGTCCAACTACACAACCGCAATAATTAATTAAAAATTATTATTGTACCGAAGAAATAAATTTTAACTAATGAAAATAATAATAATAATAATAATAATTATAAAATAAAAATTAATATATATGTATATATATATATAATTATCTGAATTTTTATTTGCCTTGATAAAATAAAATTTTTTACTATCGTTTTAGCAATTAATCCGTAGACAATAAATTCCGTGAAACAGATTAAAATAATTATTATCAATTATTATTTTGACTATTCTTCACGGCATGTTTATTACAATTATCATATTAATTAATTGCTTTAATAATGGTAATAATAATATTGACATATATGTATATATATATACCATATTAACAAAACAAAATTCAGTAGTTCATTATTATCGTCCAGCGGCAAAACGCTTCTTCCAAGTCCCGCAAGGTATTAATTTGAGTCTTTACGAGCTGTGAGCATTTACATTATTATAATGTTTCTTCAAATGCAGCCATCAAGTCACTCTGCATGTTCATGTCAATCTTGTTTGCATTCTGAAATAACAAATAATCCTATTCTTTTCTAGTCCCTCAAAACAAATTCTTTAAACTTAAAATAGCTTTTAAAATTCTAGAAAATTTTTTTTTATTCTATTATATTTTAGCTATTATATTTTCATATTCTGTAAACATATCTATGAATAAACAAAATGATAATAGAATATTTTAATACTTTTAAAATAAAGTAAAAGACCCGACACCCGATCAGTATCAATACTCGCTCACTTTAACTGATTAATGCATTTTTATAACAAAAAAATTTTAATTTAAAAATGATTATTGATAATTAGTTATTTGTGAAATTTATTATAAATCAAAATTAACTGACTATTTTCAAAATCCCAATCAGTCGGCCCACTTTTCAAATAGTTTGCATATTTAATAGTTTTCAGTTGCCATATCGGTATTCAAATTTTATGAGAAATAGATTTAATAACAAATTATTTTCAGTTGTTATCAATTGGGAGTGAAACGAAATTTGGAAAATAAATTTTAGTAAATTCTTAATGTCATATACAGTCGAATCGCGTTATAAGTCCGCCTACAGGGTTATAGAGGAATATAATTCTAAGAATTCCTGTACTCTCACTTCTGTCCAGTAGTCGATTATACTTCCTCTACTTTACACGTGTGTGAGAGCGTATGTGATTATCTTCATAATCACGTTATGAATCCACTCGATAGATAAATCCATACTTAATTCCGTACGTAATTTATATTTAATTATTTAACTATGTATTATAATAATACGGATTCTCCGATTAATGTAGCAATAATATTTATTAAATATAATATTAAAGTTGTATTTTAATTAAAAAATAACAGTTAATTCGTCACACCAATGTTCCGGTCTCATATCAAGAGACTGAAATGAATTTTTTTTTAGTTCATGGATAGGGAATGTCTTCAAGAGAAATATGAGTCGACGAACTTATAACGAGCGGATTTATAAAGCGATTCGACTGTAATTAGAATTTTAAAATTTTGTAGGCGAAAATTTATTTGCCGAATTTCGATTGACCCCTCATTGATAACAAATGTAAGTAATTTTTTTCTAATTCTTTACTTCGGCGACAATTATCTTTTTTTGAATTAATGAATAAAATTTGGGGTGTGTTCAGAAAAACACTCTGGAGATTGATAAATATCTAACAAGATAGTTAGAAAATGGAAAATCACGTGGTTTTAATTAAAACTAAAGAAACTGCATTTTCCTCCGCAGAGTTTATGAACGCATTATTGCAGTCTAATTGTTTCTCTAGTTTAACCGAATATTTACTCTAATAGCACAGTTTGCTTAGCAAAAGTTTATTTTACAAAAGTTTCCTTAAATTTTTCATCAAATGTCCGTCAACTTCAGGCTTTTCCGTTTTTGACAACAATTTGAATACAACTTGCTATACGATTTGACGTAAATTTACTACCCGAATTAGATTAGAATGTAAATTCACTTGAAAAGTTGTATACCAATTGTCGTCGAAAACGGAAAAGCCCGAAGTTGACGGACATTTGACAAAAAATTCAAGAAAACTTTTATTAGGGTTTTTTTTTAGTAAAAGAAGTTACTTCTAAATTAAGGAAAAATTAACTGCAAATTTTTCTTTCCAACTTTTGCTGTCAAATTGTCGGCAAGTTCGGTAGCAAATTTCAGTAATTTCAATTGTTAAATTAGTGTCAATTTCAAGCTAAAGTGGCTATTAGGATAAAAACGCAAAAGTTGGATCTTTCTTTTCCAGAGTGAATTTCTAAACATGCCCTTAAATACGGTTATAACCGTTGATAGTCAATGAATATTTTTAAAAAGTGGGGGCTGAGAATTAACGTTCGTTAGAATAAATTCTTTAATAAGTGTTATATATTTTATAAATTATTTTCCAAATGAATAAACATGATAGCTAAATAAATGTTGTCTTTGAGCAAGTATATCACAACTTTTAGTGAGCGACTACGGGTCTACTCAACGACTTTATTTTCAAAGATTATTCTTCAAATTAAAATTTCATTCTAAAATTTAAAACTAAAAAAAAAAATAATTTTTTTTTATTTTATTTGCAATTTCTATGAGTGGTTTAATCTCACTCCAATGAAAAGTGAGCGAATAATTGGTCTTTTTACTTTAATAATTAAGAATTTATTTAAAATCTTATTAATAGTTTAAATGAAATGTTTTTTTGTTTTTTTTTATTTTGTTTATTCATGAACTTTATCAGTTTGTTGGTATTTAAAAATAAAAAAAAACTCACCGCCTCACGACGCCGTCTATCTTGTTCTCGCAGCCTTTGACGTTCACGCTCGGCTGCAGCTTTATCCTGACTGGATGAATGACTTGGACTACTACTATCAGTTTCAGTCGAGACTTTCATTTCTTCTGCACGTGATGTTGCTGTTATGGTTATTCCTTGTTGATCATTAACGGTTTTCAATACTTTATCTAAAGCATCCTCTTCTTCACGTTCTCTTCTTCGTTCATGTTCCTGACGCAATCTTTCTTGTTCTTTTTGTTGTCTTCGCATCTCTTGTTGTTCCATTAATGCGCGTTGCTAAATATTTTTATAAAATTAATAATTAATAACTTATAATTTATTTTTATTATTAATGTTAAATAAATTAATAAAATTAAATATAAAAAATTATTTAACCGGCTTGAGTTATTCTTCGTGCATAAATTACATAAAATATAAATTTAATAATTTACCCTATCTTGTTTTTCTTTGGCTTGTTTCTTGAACGATAAGAAAGAGTCCCTTGAAGAATCTCTTTTTATATTACTTCCTGCTGCTGATTGTGGACTCGCAGATTGCGCCAACGACGACCATGACGATGCATTTTTAACGTTTTGTTCAACAGTCTATTTTTTTTTTTTTTAAATAATTTATATTAATATATTTACGATCAGAAAAATTTATTTTAATAATAATAATAATTTTAATTACCTTATTTTTAAAAGCCGATGCAAAATTAGCCGCTGAATTTTTCGAATCAGGCGGTGTCATTTTTTTCTCAGGCAATATTTGAGTGCTAGAGTGATTGCTTATCGCTGGCATTCCTAATGAATTCATCTCTGCAAAGAAAGCTCCCGCTAAAGAGATTTCGTTTTAAGATTTTATTAGTAAAGCATTAGTTAGTGTTATTAATTACTGTTGTTTTTAATAAGGAAAACAAAAACAAAAAAAAAAAACAGTTAATTACTAAATAAATTACAGTACTATCTCTGTAAGTTACGAAAGTTTGGGACCGTCAGGAAGATGTGTACATGTTGTTGCGGTATGAATGTAAGCAGTGCAACAGGCTCACATTTTTTTCTACTTCAGTGACATTTTCTTGTGAAAATTCAGTATATTTAAGCTTCGAAAACTATTACGTCTTATTTTTTTATAGATACAAGAAAAATTTCTTATACTTTTTTATGTGAATTTTTGTTCTCAACTAATTTTGTTTTAAAACTTTTTACAATTTTTTAACTTCACGCTATAAAAATTGAAAATTAAAAAAAAAAAGAAGTTATTGGCTTCAGTCCGATTTTCGAAAATCGAATTTCTAACATATCTTGACGTTTTGAGATTCTAGAAAACTACTCTGATTAATTTCAAAATGATGTCTGAGTGTATGTATGTGTGAATATAAATATTCTGTAACTTTTAAACGGATGGACCGATTTGACTTTTTGAAGTCGCGTTTGAAGCGGCTCGTTAATTCCAACAATTTTTTAGAAATTGAGCATAATCGGTACGGTACGTTCGGAGATACTTTAAAAATATCAATCTTGAGCTCGAAAACAGCGGAAAGTTTCAGGGCTGGCCGGCAGAGTCAGGCGGTTTACAGATTTTTTATTTGTATTTTTTTTTTCTCATCAACCTCTGGGCTGACTTTTATATTAGGAGGGAGGAGGTGACATAATAGACCTTCAACTAAATTTCCACCAACTTTCGAGAATATCTCCAATGTCGGAGTTGGGACTAGACTATAGTTGGATAATTTTTTTGAGCTTAGGGTTAAGCAAAGGTTGTAAAAATGAGAAAGTTCGTAACAGTGAGAGGTCGTAACTTACAGAGGTAGTACTGTACAGTAAAACAAAAAATATACAAAAAAAAAAATGATGACTTACCATCCATAGGCTTGTGAGGTGTTTGAGTTTGGGTTATTTGAGGCCGTTCATCTTTTTTGACAGAGAGTTGAGGGATTTGCATTGGCATAGAAACCATTGGTGCAACTGGATCAAATATAGATGCCATTGTTGATATATTCATTGGCATATTTAAACCGGGTATGCCATTATTATTCATCATAGACGGAGAATTTTCACGTTTTATATTTGAAAAACCATTTGAATGCTGCTGATTATTCATTACCATGTTGTGAGCATTTTGTATATTATTTAATTGCGTTGAATTAATCATATTTTCCAATTGATTTTGTAATGACAATGCTGACCCAAGATTTTGTTGTAAATTAAGATTAATATTTCCCATACCAATATTGCTTAACAAATTTGATGGCATATTTGTTGGCATCATATTTACTGAATTTTTAATATCTGTCATTAAATTAACATTTGCATTATTATTTCCTGTCGTCTGATGAATATTTTGAACCATTGATACGTGTCCTGTTTCTTTTTTGACATTACTCAAATTCATTTCTACCGACGACTGACTCGTTGTTATAGGTCCTAATCAATATTAAATATTAAGAATTATAATAAATCTAAAGTATTTTAAAAAAATTTTTTTTTTTTTTATAAATAATTAATACCTAAAGGATTATAAGGCTGCATAAGGTCTGGTTGATTGATCGTAGTTTCAGTATTAGCAGATATCGTATTTATCGGTGGAAAAGTTCCTATTGTCGTTGCTTGAGATATAATTGGTGATGTTACTGATGCATTTGCATTTGTCGGTGTTACACTAGGTGGTGGGGTTGGTACTGACACTGAAGGCGTTGGTGGATTAGATGTTGTCGCTGGGGGTGGTGGTGTTTTTTTCTTCATCGGCGCTGCCGTTGCCAACGCTGTTGGTCTCGATGGTTGAGCCGGCATTGAGGTATGACTTGATATTGCAATTCCTTGAGGCCCAGTTACAGCGGCAGTTCCTCCAATTGCTTGTTGATTACCACCTAATTATAAGTTTATTTAAATTATATTTTTTATATACATTTATAAAAAATATATTATTTATAAATAAACTGTTAATTATTTGTATTGCATACCATGATCAATGGGCATTGCATTAGATTGGGTTACTATTGGTTTAGTAACTGGTCCCGTGGAGTTTGTTGATTGGTTATTTATGAGAAGGTTTCCTGTATGATTCACAGAAGCCAGCTATAAAAAGAAAAAAAGAAAAAAACGATAAAATAAAATAGATTGAATTGTATAATTAAAAATACGTGGAAAAATAAAAGTTATCAAAGTAGAACATGTTGGTCTAGGAATGGTGAATATTCAGTTTCAAAAATGTTTTAACGATAATTTATGACTATTTGTGTCCAAAATGTATTACTTGAATAATAAACAATTAAAAATAAGACGCGACTTCTTATTAATTGTATTTTAATTTATCTTTTATATCGACTGCATTGAAAGTGGGGTTTTTAATGTTTTTTTTTAGCTATTAAAGCCAAGCATAGTTAATACTAATGCGATTAATCGAGTGAAAAATAACGGAATTCTTCTCCGGACTAGAAAAACGTCTAGTTTTCTAGTTATTGCGTTACGACTAACTCCAGATCTTAAAACTCTGAGCTTCAATGCAGGTAATTATAAAGAATATAGATAGATAGATAAATATATTTATTTGATCCTAGAGCCGTAGCTCTCTGAGGACGATCAAAAAAATACAAAATAACTTATAAAATATATACATGTGTAAGTTTTGCAGTTTTCAACGAAAAAATTAATTAATTAATTATTAATATTCAAAAAATGATCAAAACAAGCAATCCTAAATTTGATAAAAATTTGTATTGTCGTTAGTTCTGGCGGTGAAAAATTCCATAGATGCATTTCATGAATGAAGAACGAATTTTCATATATTGTTGATCTACATTTTAGTATTCTTAAGTAATCTTGCCTAATATTTACCCTACGTAACAAAACAGGCAGAAATTCTAATTTTGATCTAAATAGTTGGTTAAAGTTCAAATAAATTTATTTGTAAAATAGGCAAGCAATAAAAGAGTCTCTCCTCGTTTTTAACTTTAACCAACCTAATCTTTTATAATACGCACTGGCATGTTCAAACTCAGCAATTTTATAAATTAATCTAACACACGCATTCAGTTTCCTTTGTAATTTAAGTTATAATCTATTTGTAATATTAGTAAAAGCTGCAGTACAAAAATCAAAAATTGGAAAAATCAGTGTCGTTACTAATTTTATTCGCATCTGCTCATTAAATATATCATTATTAACTTTTAATTGTGCCAATGTTTTCATCGTACGATTACATATATGCGTAACCTGATTTTCCCATGATAAAGTGTTGTCAATTATTACTCCTAGATATTTAATAGAATTAACATAAGGAATAACGCAATTATTTACAATAATATTCGGCGCTAATTTACATTTATCACAGTTGACTTTAAACCTACTACCAAGTATAATTGCTTTTGTTTTTTAAGCATTTACCCTGAGATGGTTGAGTTTACACCAGTCATTATATAGTGTGTGATACGGCAAAAAAACACGATTCAAAACTTTGTATGATACCAACTATCTCCTTCGGCTCGGGCAGCGAATCTTATCTTTGTCTGATATTGTTTTGATTGATTCTTTGCCACATAATATACTATTTCATATAACCTATACTGAAATTATGAATTGAACAAGCCAATTTTAGAATAATGCAATTTAGTATTTTAATTTCCCTAGGGAAGAAACACATTAATTTCTGTCCGCTAAATTAATTTCTGACTTAATTTCATTGCTGTCATGATCGGACTTGTTTATTGCAAACCTCTAAATATTTATGTTATTCTAATAGCCAACCAGATTAACCGTTTGAAAAATTAAAAAAATAATAGAAGTTCCCATAAACAATAGTTATTAACTTAATAAAAAGCCATTGTCTTTCTTGTTAAATTACTTAAATCTTCATATTTGAAATACAGAATTTTGGCCGATTTCAGACGTCGAATGATGTCAACTCTCGCTTTCGGCTCGGGCAGTCAACTTCACTCTCATCTGAAATCTTCTCATTTCATCCCTTGCCACGCAATACATTGTTTTATTCTCCGATAGTTTTATTTTCATTCAATTATTTTATTTTAAATACAAACTAATAATTTTTCGAAAATGTTTCTGACTTTTGAAAAATTCGTTGATTGAAAATATACTTGATGAGAGATTATACACAGAGAATGTAAGTTATTAACCCATCAGCACTCCTGTTATGAACATTTTATTCACAGGACACTATTAAAATTATAGGATGTCGCTGTAGTGCAAGCGAGACACCAAAAAACACCAGAGTGCTGAAGGCTCAAAAAAATCCTATTCCCATGATCAATAAAATAAAAATTATTAAAATCTTCATTATGTTACAGTATTATTTATCAAGTTTTTGAATAATTTTTTTATAGTCAAGTGCCGAGAAAATTCTCGAAATCAGTAGATAATTGATTTTTACAATTTTTCACCAGATCTGCACCTGAAAAGTGAAATTTTTACCTCCGTTTATGGAAAAAATGGAGCATCTGCTAATTTTTATCATTTGTTTCTTCATAAAAGAAATGAACGACTTTCTTCCCTCTAAGCAGGGCAAAAATTTAAACTTTCAGTGCAGGTATGGTAAAAAATTCTTATTGCATATATTTTAAATCACGCAGTTGAGTACAACTTTTAAAAAGTATTCTACTTAATAATATTCAATATTCAAATTAAGCAACGATTTATTTAATAATTTTTTTTTTTCGAGGATTAAATAAAAAAATTCATCAGCATTGTCTGATCAATATTTTGGTGAAGGGTTATCCGAAAATGAAACAATAATTTTGCAATATCAATATGAAAATATCTATCGTTATGCGTGAACTTTTTCAGAAAAAGACAGCAAAATTTATTTTTAAGTCAATCACGCTTCGACTTGGTCACTATGATACGAATATTTGCAAAAAAATTTGAAACCGGATCATTAGTTTTTGAGTATTCGCTAGAACATGGTAAAAAAAATCGTTTTGAAAAAAACGCGTTTAAGATTTTATTGCACTTTAGCGTTCGCGCTGCCTGCTCTCACTAAATTGACTATAATTTAGTAAATTTTTTGTTCATATTTTTATATAAGTATACTTTGAAAAAATGCAAATTTTTTTAGACCTATCACAGTGTCGTTCTCTCTTAAAAAATAAAATAAATATTTATTTTGGTTTATCGTCAAAAATTATAATAATTTCCAGCAATTGTATTATGCAACAATAATGTAATGTGTGATGAGGGATGAAACAACGTGATTTCAAACAAGTGGGAGGTTTTTTGCTCCAGCTGTAGTTTACAAATTTAATAATAATCATACTTGTAAAATTTCGGTGGTTTAAAATTTATTGTATAAAAGATAGCTTTGAGTACTTGTTTCAAATTAATTTCGAATTTCGATGTCAGCAATCAGTCAAAACGAATCAATTTGAGACCAATCGTTTAAGTCGGCTTAATCGAATAAATTTTTCTGACATTTCTAACAAACAAATAATATTCTGACAGAACTTAAACCAAATCAAAAATTAATTTAGCGGTTTTAAATAAATCCTTTCTTTTCCCAAGAAAGAAACCAATACATATAAACCCGCTACTTCGTATTGGTCGGAAATAAGCTTGTTTTAACAAGGAAAACGCGACGCTGACAAAATACACGGATTGCGACGTCCTATCCACCCTTCATCGTAGTTGCTACATTATTTTTCTTTTCACCTGCATTAAAACTAAAAATTTAAATGTCTGTTCAGCTACACGGAAAAAAAAAAATATTTTTCATGATACTGTTTTCGACTGGTTGCTGACACTGAAACTTTAAGTTTCAATGGAGGTAATCATGAAAAATTTAGTGTGCAAACAGGATGAAACACGATTTAAAACAGGCTAAATTGTGGTCGATGTCAGCCCTTGCCCAAGACTCGGGCAGTCAATTTCACCCTGGCCTGAAATCGTTTTGTTTCATTCCTTGTCACACAACTATTGGCCAGCGCAATGCAATTTTTTGACTGTCGAGATACTCGTTTAGCTACAGAGTAAAAAAATTTCAAGCCAAAATAATAATAAAATTTTTTTTCGGTTGAAAAAAGCCCAAGGTAGTGAACATGAGACTGAGAACTGGCCGAAAATTGAACCTAAAAAACCCACAATAGACGACTCACTTTATCGGCAAACTTTCGACCTCTTCTAATGGAATTCTACGACTTGAACGAGATTTCAGCCAAATTTAGGTCTCATGGAATAAATTTCTATTATTTCGGCGTAATTTTGGCCAAATATTTTTCGTCATGGTAGCAATAATATCAAATATGAAACTAGAATGGATTACTACAGTAATCTTATTATATACCCGTGTAAAAAAATTTTTATTCATAATGGATTTAGATCTAAATTTCATCATGAAACTCAGATCGTGTCAGAAATATGACTTTCATCATAAATTTGTATCAACAACTTTAATCACGACAAAGTCAAATTTTTATCTAAGAGATCTGAAGTTCATTCACTAAATTAATTTTACAATCGAAACTGATTTACGCAAGTCAAGTACTTGATAGACGAAATTTATTGGTAATTTCTGAATTGATAAATTTGATAAAATGTTTAATATAGTAAAAATTCAGTCAAGTTTGTATCGAAGTCATCCTAAGTCCAATTTAAAGACGTTATAAATTAATTTTAGAATTGATACGGATTTACTAGACGAAAAGTTGGAGCAAATTCATGATGAAAGTCATATTTGTGTCACGATCTGAGTTTCAAGATGGAATTCAGATTTAAATTTGTTATGAAAAAAAAAAAAAAAAAAAAAAAAAAATTTACACGAGCATTTCATATAGCATGAAAAGCTATCCATCAGTGTGCCAACTTCTCACAAGGCCCCAAAATACACTTCTACTGTTGTTGGAAATTCTTGAATTTTATCTCTAAGGTTGCTATACCAAAGCTATTTACTGATAAAAAATTTTTTTTTGTTGAAGAGTAGGCATTCTTGAGCTGAGAGATTATTTTAGCAAATAGAACGCTGAATTAACTCAAGTCATTTTGAGAAATTTCGAAGCATTAATTTTATTAAGCATTCGTGAGATGTCAGAGTTTGTTCTGTTTCATTCCTTCCAACACAGTATACTATTATGACGAAAATAACCAGTTAAATATTTATATAACAAAGCATAATGATTTGAAAGTAATTAAAATTTTTTTATGGCTATTTTAAAAATAAAATTTTATGAAAGCTAAACTATACATTTCGATATTTTTTATTTTCTCTCATAGATAAATAAAAAATATTTTTTCTTTTCCATCACTAAATCTTTAAATGTATAAACAAACGTTGGTTAAAAACTTGAATAAAAATTTAAAGAGAATACAAACACTTGTACTAAAAAAAAAAGAAAGTCTAAATTTTGAATATACTAAAACTAAAATAAATTAAAGTCTGAAGAATTATAAAAATCAAATGAACTGTACCTGTGTAATTGTGAGGTTTGAAGATGGAATAGCATTAGGTGTTTTTTTAGTTTTCTTCCTCGGTGGACGATTTGTTGAGGCTCCTGTAAATTAATGTGATAATCGTCGAAATATAAAAATAATTTAAAACGAAAACTGCCAATGATATTTAAATAACCCAATGAGCTAATAGAGTGCAGATTATTCTAGAGGATACCAACAAAGAAAATTGTAAAATTATCTTAAAACTTGGTTAATAAATAAGTTATTTATTGAAAAACGTAAAAATTAAACAATATTAGATGCACATATTTTTTTTTACTGATAGATTTTTATTATTCATATACTTATTTTATAATTGTATCACTGTGTACAACGTTATTAATTTAAATATCTCAATCGTATGCTTCTTATTTTGTCGACTTTCATCTCAATGTTTATTCATTTAAACATTTTAAATTGTTATTTTAATTAATTAATTCATTCATTTTTTATTTATATTTATATTTTTAAAATTCATCATGCGCAAAAACATTTTATTTGCTTTCATTTCATTTTTCAAATCTTTAGTTCATTCTACATAGTCACCAATAATATTTTCATTTTATTTAAAACAAATTTTCGAAAAAAAATTGCGTGTGCATATAAATATGTATACGCGTACACAATTATATTACATTCATACGTAAAATCATTGTTTTTAATTTATTACACACATAAAATACACACGCACACGTAATTTATTTATTTTTTAGACATGTAAGTTTGGGATATTTAGTTTTAAAAATTATTATTCCCTTAACTTTTTCTTTGTCTTTTGTCTTGGTTTGTTTGTTTCTTGTTTAATTATTTTGTTGCTTTCTAAATAACTTTAATATTAATAGTATTATATTAACGCGCACGTCTATTCCTTTTTTTTTTTTTTATATCGTATTGTAATTCTTACAAATTGTTCGCTGAAAAAAAGCAACTCCAAATCCATGACATTTTATTATTCCACTAGTTTTTTTTTTTTTTTTTTTTTTTGTTTATTTTTACTTTTTTCTTCACTTGGTCATCTTATGTTGTTTTGTTCATTTAATTATTTAATACTAAACTAATAATTGATAAAATCAAAATAGAAACTATAAATAAACTCGAATAAGTGCCATGATTTTTTTCTTTAAATTTAATTTATAAAATGACAATGATGAGATTAATGAGATGAAAAATTTTTTTTGTTTTTCGTTTTAAAGTGCAAAATGTATAATTGTATATTACTAAATATTCATCCAGACAATCAGTTAGCACAACTCTGAGATCGTTTATTATTATTTCTTGTTCGATGCTTGTCATTCATTCATTTAATAATTTTAAATAAATTTTTATAATTATTTAGATTCTTTTATTATTTAATAAACAACGAACAAGACCATATAATGTTTTAATGTCTTAAATATAAATCATATAACGAGCTCAAATCAATAATCAATTAAGACTCTGATTGCGCGTCGAGATCTATAAAGTACATAGCTCATTCTTCAACTATATCTTTCATAGAAAACAATTGGTTAAAAAAAAAAACTTTTTTTCTTCGTTTTTCACATCATGACTGTCGTTACGTTTTTAATTTTTTTCATGAGAAATCATTTTTGTGTTTCTACATTCATCTTTTTTTTTTTATTTTTAGTGAATTATTCTTATCCTTACTATTAATACTTAATGATACAAATTTATTATTTTATTCATTATTACTATTATTATTATTATTATTTTTTTTTTTTTTTTTTTTTTTTTTTTACTATGTACAAAAATCTTGTGTACCATTCCGATCAATACCACTCGTTATAGGACGTACAGAGGATGAATTTTTGTACAAATGTTCAAACAGAATAATTATTATAATTTTTAATTAGCATTTATATAAATAAAAGATTAATTTACTTATTGTTAATTTGATAAAATATTTTCAAAAAATCAAGTAATCAATTATTTTTAAAAAAAGGAAGAGTTACATTTTGAGAAGAAATTATTATATAAATACAGTTGTTACTGCATACAATTAAATTTATACAGTAAACAATTTGGAAGGCAATGTGAATATTAATTAAATGCCCTATATTCTTTTCTAAGCTAATTATGATCATTAATGATGCACAATCCTATCTAAACTACAAGCTAATAATTTTTTTTTTGTTTTTTTTTTCTTATTTCTTTTCTTAATCTTTAATTTTTTTTACACTATTCTCGTAAGCTTTCATAACTCCTATTTATTTACTTCGTAATATTTTTATAAATATTTTTTTTAACATATAAAATTTAAATAAGTTTTATTTATTTGTATAAAAAAAATGAGAATTTTATTTTTTTGTCATTACAGAATACGGAATAAATTAAACTTTTTTTTTTTAAATTCAAAATGTATTTTTTTTTAGTAATTTTGAAATCAATTAAGTACGTAAATAATAAAAACTGAATTTACCAAAAAATTATTTAAAATAATTGGAGTAGTGATAAATATAAAACTAATAGCAATAATAAGAATAATAGTAATAATAATAATAATGATAATAATAATAATAATAATAATAATAATAATAATAATAATAATAATAATAATAAAAATAATAATAATAATAATAATAGTGATAATAAAATTAATATTTAATTATTTTAAGAGTGCAAAAATATATCACTCATATTTTTTATAAACTTTTTTAATATTAAATTATTTTTTATTTTTTTGTCATTATGATTTTTTAAATATAATTTTCTATACGATTTTAAAGTGAAATTTACATGATTAATAAAATAAAAATTTATAAAATTGCAATGGTAATGCCAACATTTAAAATAAAAAGTAAAAAAGATATTTGATTTTATTATTTCACTATTATAGATATTGTGTAAAATTTATTTAAAATATACTAATTTGAATTTTAATAATTTTAATAAATAATAAGACGGATTAAGTAATTATAAAATAATGATAGCTATTCGATTTATTAAATTTTTAATTGCAAATATTTACAATAGCTGTGGAACTTTTTATCCTCGAGTGGTATTGTGGGATAAACAATTTTAAAAATCAATCAATCAATTAATTAATTGATTGACATGACCATTTTTTTTTTAAATATAATTTGTAAACTGGTATTCATATATTGAAGGCATGTAAAACCATACCAATCTAATTTATTATTGTTAGTTTAACAATATTCACAATTTCATCAGAAAAAAAAAATTACGATGACAAAAAAAAATTAAACAATTTTTTTCCGTTTGTTTTTCTTTGTTTCATACAATTTTCGTAATAAACGTTATTAATTTAGTCAACGAAAGAGAAAAAAAATTATTATATAGCATGACTAAAAAATAGTAGACCGATTAAAAAAAAGCTTAGCGGAGTGCAAACAATGTGTTTGGAGGCTAGTGCGCCTTTTTTTTTGTTATTACTTTTGTAAACTTTTTATTTCTTGATAATTATTTTTACTCATCTTCATTAATACTCTGCCCTTATGTTTGTCCCATTACTTCGATTCGTTAAATTATTTGTTGTTTTTATTGTTATTAGTAACATTTTTTTCCCCACCTAATTTAAATGAGATTTTTTTTTAAAGTTGTATCAAGACATCTGAGATCGTTGGGAAATTAGAGTAAAATAAATTTAAAAATTTTAAAAATGGGTACACCGGGTAGTTTTATTTACTGGTTTTAATGCTGGTAAATATTATTTTTTAATTGAAGGATGCTACAATGCGCGGATAAAAAAAATCCAGCCACCAATACACATTGTCTGCATTTTAATCTTTTCTTGTTTCTATTACGGCATTGTCAATGTTTTTAATTTAAGATTCTATGAGCTATAACAATATTTCTTTGATCAAGATGCACGCACTTGTTGTGCTGATTGTCTGTTATCATTTTTAACTTTTTTAAAGTTGATCGATTTAATATAGTAATCATATTTATCGGTGTATTAATTTATATTGATAATTTTGTTCCTATTATTTTATTTATTCTCCATTCTTTCGTCGATACTTTCACTCTTTCTTTCGCTCTTTTATCGATCACTCACTATGATTCTTTAATAAATATCATTCAAGATAAAATGACATGAAAATATAAATAAACCGATGAGAATAAACTCACATTTAGAGACATTTAAAAACACATTGACGTAGAAAAATTAATAAATATAAAGAATTGTTAAATTATATTTTTAATTACCGTTATCTAATTGTTAAAAATTTATTTTAATTTATACACCTAAATATTTATCAAGTAATCTAATTTTAATGCTGCAATAAAAACTTTATTATTTAAATATTAAATAAATAATTATATTTATTTTTTTTTTCTATATTTTATACCCGAACTAAAATGCAGCAGCATAAAAATTAGATAATTTGAAAGTAATTAAAAAAATCTTATTGTTTTTACTTGCGTTTCATGCGATGAAAATTTATTTTTGTAGATTAAGGTAAAAGAATCATTTTTTTTTCTTTTTTCAAATCAACGGATTTTCGCGCATTAGTAAAAGAAGCTGGTATGAAATATGGTATCCTCTAAACACAGTCTGCACTCCACTAGCTCACCTGCTCAGCGTAATTGCTTTCTTGTTATCGTTTTTGCATAGATATATTTACTTATCTATATATATATATATATAATATATATGTATTCAATAAATATATATATATTTTGTTGATAAAATAAACGAAAAAAAATTGTATTTTGTCCATGTATGTGTAAAAAGAATATCAAGTTACAAATCTCGTGTCAAAATATTATAATTACTGTTTACTAATTACTAATAAAACGACAATTATAGTTGTAATAATAATTCATTTAATTCACATATCAATTGAATTATGTGTGTATATATACACAAATTTCAAATAAAAATAATTGGATAAAATATAACAAGTTGACACTTGATTCGTACTTTTTAGACATGGCGAAATTATTTTCAGTAACAAACAACATAATTGTAATTAATATTATAAATTAATGATAGTTTTTAAATTTGAGAAGTTATTTGCGATAATTTTTGTGCATAATTTCAAGATAAAACCTCATTAGTTTACTCTTACGTCAATATAATAAATTTTTTAAAGTCTTTTAATTGATTAATGATAAAAAAAAATAAAATAACTATATAACATCAACTATTAATCGTGAGTTAATTATTTTATAATTACAATAACGATAATAGTTGTTGATTTAAACATAAAAGTTTTCAAATAAACAAAATAATTGACAAGCATATAAAAATTCATTTTTGTATTATTTCTTTTGTAAGTACTAGAGATTTATCAATTAATAAGGCTTTTTTTATTCGGATTGAAAAACTGGCCCGTCATATTGGAAGTTTATATATTATTTTGTATTAATTATTTATATATAGATATATACATATAAATTTATATATATAGATCTTATTAAAAAAAAAAAAGAACTTTATTGTCAACTAAATAAAAAAAAAAAATTATTTTAATTATTTGAAAATTAGTCTTATAGGAAAAAGTTTAAATGCTTGTCAATGGTAGAGTAAATATTTCATAAAAAAATATGTATACTATAATGAATTATTTATAAATGTAGTACAAACACGATAAATTTAAATTGATATTATAGAAAAAAAATATTAAAACTGGAAAACTTGATTGAGTTGACAAGACAATAATCGCAAATAGCCTCGCAAAATTGAAAAAATCGCGTAATAAAATGTCAGTTAAATATTTTTTTTTATATATGCACGTCAGCAATTGAATAAAAATTTAAATTAGCTTAATTAATTAATTAATTAATTTGTTCCCAACATGAGGGTCGTAAATAATTTGCAACAGTTACATGACGTTTTATATCTAACCTGCTTCGCTGTCGCTCGAATCACTCGAACTCGATGATAACGAACTACTACTGGAATCACTGTCGCTGCTACTACTGCTTGACGCCGACAACCGCGATGGTCCACTCGTTCCTGCGGAACCAACTACATCTACTGATTTACTGTTGTCTTCTGTAATCATTTTTTAAACATTTTCATTAGGAAATTATTTTTTTTTGTTTCAACTTTGATTAAAATGAATATATATTTTTTTTCAACAAACCTTTTTTAGTAGTTTTCTTTACATTGCCTAGTTGCCCAGTTACATCTTGTAATCTTTTTTCAAGTTCTTGTTTTCTTTCTGCTATCTGTTCATCTTTAGATTTACCACTGACCTTTTTATCTGAATAAATAATTAAAATTTGAAATTTAATTTTTCTTTAATTTTTAAACAGTACTTTAATAAAGTAAAAATGACTTACGTATTTTTTTTCTTAAACACGAAGCAACGTAGCTTTCTAATTCTCTCAGCGTCGAGGGTTTAAGAGTTTCAAAATCAATTTCAATTTCATCGGGATTTGAATCTCTTAACGAAGGCTCTCGAGATTGAATAATATGAACTACTCTTCCTAACTTGTCACCTAAAATTAAAATAAATAAATATACTTTTGAATAAATAACTAATTTAAAAAATTGAGCAATAAAAATACCTGGCAGTTTATTAATATCTAAACTGAGTTGCCTTTTTTCATCGTAAGACATAGGTTTAGCGTTATCCTCATCTTCGGAATCAAAGGGCATTGGAGGTGGTAAATTAGCAGCATTTTTCTTTTTATTACTAGTCGACCTACTATTCGTTTTCGGTCGTTTACTAGCAGCGTTTGTTGTAGCAGACTTTCCAGGGCCTCTAGTTTTACCTTTAGGTTTAACACTTGCTGCCGCAGCAACATTAGAATGAGTTTTATTAGGACCGACGGCCAATGCCGCATGATGATCACCAGGTAAACCCATACCAACACCTACTGGTAAACCACTGGGCATTTTAAGATCACCTGCCCCCATCGCAACACTAGCTATACTTGCACCAACACTATCAGAAACATTTTGCATGCCAACACTCGGTTTCATTAGTTCCTTCATGGCACCACTATGACTTCCAACAAGTCCAACATTTTTACTACTCATAGGTTTAGATTTAGGTTTATCTAATTTACTTTTTTTACTTTTCTTTTTACCAGATTCCTCAACAACTTTTTTTATTTTTTCTTGCATTGCTTTTAGTTCTTGTTGAAGAGCAAGGAGTTTTTGTGTACGCTCTTCCTCAGAATCCTCACTTTCCGATGATGATTCGGAACCTGAACTACTACCGCTACTACTACTACGATTTACTGCTGCCATTCCTCCAATAGGCTCATCGGGAATTTTAGCATACCTGCATTTATTTTAATTTATTGTTATAATTATTTCTATTTCTTTTTTATTTTTAAACTTAGAGGCCGCTCATAAAATAAATCACGCAAAATTTTATCTTCTTAGACCATAATGCTAGCGCCGACGTCGAAAAACAAATAACAAGTTATTGAGCCATTATGACGGAAATATATACGTAGAAATATTTATATATTTACAAATATGAAACGAATGATTTTTTGTCGTAATAAAAAAATAAAATTTTAAAAACTGAGAAAAATTTTCAAAATTTTTTGATGAGCTGCGAACGCATTTTATGAACGGACTTTTATTTAATAAGTTTATTAACCTCATTTCGAAGACGTCTTGTAGTTTTCTAGCCATTGCCACAACATCGTGGTCAGGAGGATTGTATTTGTAGCAGTTTGTGAAGATAAGCCGTACATCACTGGCAAACTCTTGGGCCGTTTTGTACTCACGGCTGTCCATTTTTGTCTGAACATCCAATTATTGTTTGTATAAGAACTCAAGTAATTAAATTTGCTTATAATTTTATTTTTTTATTTTTCATCAGCTGAAAAATGCTGATGAACGATTAAATTACCTTTACAGTACCCAAATCCATGGGCTTTTTGATGATATCATGGTAATCGTGAAGCCCCAATAGCTCGGCATCTACAGGTTTGTAAAATGGCCAGGCGTAACCCTATTTTAAAATTTTCAAAATAATTTCATTAAAATTATAGACAAATAAAAAAAATATAGTTAATTAATTAATAGTAAAAATTACCGAATGTCTTTTTGAAAATAATTCTTTAAGAATTTCATTGCAAGACTTTAGAGCATCCGAGAGTTTCTCTTTTGATTTACCGCCGACATGTTGGGGCTAAAAGATTAATTAAAATATTTACATTATAGAAAACATTAAATATTATAATTAAATTTAGGCTGAGTAAATTTTAGCTTTTTTAAATTTCGTTTTTAAACAAATGATTATTATTTTATTAGACAGTCAAAAAAATAAAAAAATAAATAAAAAATGATTCTAATGCATAAATTAATAAAAAAATTAATTTAACTTTATGAATAACAAAACTATATTTATTTATTTTTAATGAAAAATTATAAAAATATGTAATATTTGAAAGAAAAAAAAAAATTAAAATCACTGCAAGCCACAAAACAACACAAATGAAATATGACGCATTGTTGATGATAAATAGTATGAGTACCTGTTGGGCCATCACCCCGATGAGGGGCATGTTGGCCTGATGGAATGGCACAAGGCCGTCTTCCGCTTGCCTCGACGGCTGAAACAGCCCCATCATCAACCCTCTGTTAGTATGTTAATGCAATGACATGAATACACATGCAAGCCTCAAGGACATTTTAAACCATTATTACAACGAACGAAAAATTATTTTTTTATTTTTGCAACAGAGACTTTTTTTTTAAACAAATTTATTGATTATTATAAATAAAACTTTTGATTTGAAATAATTTCATGCTAACAAAAAAAAATGGAATAAAGATGTATGAAAACTTTTTTAAATTTATAAGTAATAAAACTTTATTTAAAAATACTGACTTTAATTATAATTTCAAAAATCAATTTTTCTATTACTTCCGGGTCAAAAAGAAAAAAATATAAATATATATTTATATAAATAAACAAACATCTTTAGAGGATTTACACACAAAGCACACTAGTGTAGTTTAAATATTTTGACAATATGAATAAAAATAAAAGTTACCTTTTTGATCTGTCTGCCTGATTCTCTTCTCGTAGGAAGTTTAGCATTTTTTGATTCCATGGGTTGATACATGGGTTCAAATGAATTGGCGGTGGGTGTCGTCGTATCAGCCTTTCTCTTCACCCCTTTTTTGACTTTAGCAGGCTGTGAAGGTGGCATTACTGTAGGTGTAGTTGGGACTTGTGGAGGAGCAGGTACAGTAGCAGCTGCTTGAGGATCTATCACAGGTTGCGCGTGATATCCACTGGGTGGAGGAACCACTTGTTGCGGTAAAGAATTATGAGTAGCCATTGACGTGACGCCTATACTGGCTGGAGGTGCGATTGTTGTTGTATTGGTACTTCCAGGTACAAATACTGGTGCTTGAGTACCTAAAGGTGGTATTGGCAAGACACCAGTCGTTCCTGCTGTTGTTGCAGCAGGTGGAAGATTGTTTGGTACACTGGAACTGACTGTCGCGGCTCCAGAGGAAGGTCGACCTCGACCGACTCCCGGCGTAACTCCTGGAGTTCCACCAATCATAGGTCCACCAACCCTTGCTTTTTTACCTTTTAGTCCTTTTGGAACGGGAGGTTCGAGTTCTATTTCTTCTTTTGGCATTTGTGAAAGCTAAAATTTTATATATATTTAATTATAAAATCATATTGAGAATCATATTGATATTTACATATGTTATTTATACTAAGTATTTAAATGTAATTTTATGTAATACTGTAAAACATTGTGATTAAATGGAGTTATACTTCATGATCAATAATAAATCTAAATCTAAATCTAACATTATTTTACATACCTTGGTGGTAAATATTTTCTCGAGTGATTGAGCCATCACTACAACATCCTCTCCGGGTTTGTTGTAGACATAGCAATTGGAAAACATTGTAGTGAAGTCTTTAAGACATTCGCTTCCACACCAATAGTACGTATTTTCTAACCGTTTCTTTATCGTACCCAAATCCATTGGATATTTTATGATTTTGTGATAATCCTAATATAAATAAACGACAATAAGTTAAAATAAGTAACAGTATTTACTCGAAAAAATAATAAATTATCAACATACTGGTAAATTGAGTTTCTTTGCATCGACGGGCTGCTGAAAAGGCCAAGCAAACTGATGCTTCCATAGTGGCTTCAGTATTCCTTTTTGAATGAACTGAAGGTGATTCGTGATTCGTCCTGGACGATTTGGTGGAGGTACTACTGGTGGTTGAACCACTCCATTTACTGGCTCTATCGTGGGCTCTTCACGTGGTGGCGGTGTTTTTGCTGGTACCGATTGTGATCCTGGTGCACTTGCCTGTTTTTTTTTAAATAAAACGCATACAATTTCAAAAACAGTTTAGCTTTATTCATAAGAGAAAAGTTTAATAAAAATAAAAACATGCTTCATTGCAAAAGCAAAAAAAAAATGCATTTTATTACTCCGATTATTAATGAGATTTCATAAAAAATCTTTTCATTAATTTGTCAAATGAGTTACAAAAATACCATTAATTCAAAAATTTATATATGTAATATTAAACGCCTTTTCACCACGATCACGTCTACGATTCTTATTAAAATTATTCTTCAGGGAATTATCTCGATTAAGTTCGAAGATAAGCCAAATCGATTGATTAGTTTGAATGCAGTGGGTGTTTAAAAATTCATACCTTATTTTAGTTAAAAAGTATCTTAATCTTCAATTAATTAGCTTTTATTTTCAGAAATCTACCTTTCATTTCAACTACCAGATAGTATTTTTCTTAAGCTCGCAAATTTATAAGACTTGAATGGTGATTATTTAAACTTAGATATGATTATTTGTCGAAAATTGCGTTTTTTTTAAAGCTACTATGAAAAAAAAAAAAATACCAAGTGCTTGAATAAAAAGTTTTTCATAAAATAATGCGTTAAAAGAAAAAGCGTTAAAGAAACAACCACCGATGATTAATAAACCATTGGAATTTTTATATTCAGCAATGATTCTCACCTTCGGTATTTTACACAGCCTATCTCGTTCTTCCACATCTAACTGTAATTTACAGATTATCGATTATCAGTAAAACTCTTATATTGTAATATTATTTGTTGTGTTTTATTAAATATATCTTAGACTTTGTAGTAACTGGGACAATATGTTAACTTGTAATATATTTCATTTAAGAATAAAAATTTTTAAATGAAAAACAATTACTTTTGTTTACAATACTCGACCGTAGATTGATAAAAATTTTAGTGTCATTACAACAATTAATTAATGCTCGAAATTTTCAATCGTTCTTTTAAATTTACAAGCAAATCATTTAAATTTAAACAACTTTACTGTAATAGTTATGATTTAAATAAGAGATGTAATAAATTTGACTTATGAAAAATTAAAACTTAATGGATTAATAGAGCCCAATTAATGAACATAGAAAAAATCTAATGATTTTTAATTTAAATACTGACAATTGTTACAAATTTAATTTTTATTAAGAGTTTAAATTTTATATCCATTATTTATAAGACAAATGTTGAAATTTTATTTATTTTTTACAAAAATTAATAAATTTACCGGTGTTAAATTTTACTAAAATTTTTAAAGTTTCTAAACATATAATTCAATTACTAACTAGTTTTATGTACAAAAAATTTAAACATCATTTAGATTATCCGAATTTTTAGATTTGTTCATTTATTGGAGAATAAAAAAAAAGAACGATCATTCTAGATACAAATTAATACTCTATGTATTTTAAGTTTACAATAATTTTTTTTTTTTTTTTTTATCAAATATACATGCAACCAAAAATAATAGATTTTAATATTTCGTTTTATTACAACAGATAACATAAATAAATAAAATAGTGGTACCGTTTTTGGCCACTTTCATATCAGTTTTGAACACTTGAAAAATTTAAATAAAATAATTTGTGTCGCAATAACATATTTAATAATTTTTTGATTTTTTTTTTATCAAATGCAAAAAAGGAAAAATATGTACATGTGTTAAAAAATAATCAAAAATGATTAAACGTCGACTAATTTCAGTATCATAATTAAATTAATTAAAAGTCCAAAAATGGAGCATTGGCCACAATTGGTACTTTCACCCTACCTGTTTTAGAGTAACAAAAAAAAAGTAAAAATAAATGAAATACTTACGGAATTATTTTGCGAGTTGGTATCCACCTGCTGCATGTTGACTTGATTTCTGAAACAAAAAAAATTAATATGATGATAATATGAAAATTATAAATATTTATATCAATTATAAACTAATCATATATATATAGATATAACCATGATGTATATAATATAATCGGAATAAATGGGAATTAGTGATCGACGAATTTATATATTTAGACCTACCTTTCCGACATAAATGGTACATAAATGCTACGTGGCAGGTTACTGTCTTATGCTGATGCTTGATGCTACGAAG
The DNA here is from genome assembly GCA_030273425.1 of Microplitis manilae. Lineage (NCBI taxonomy): Eukaryota > Metazoa > Arthropoda > Insecta > Hymenoptera > Braconidae > Microplitis > Microplitis manilae. The sequence continues at coordinate 18,579,076 of CP092726.1, read as the reverse complement.
CTTCATCAACAACTGAGTTGACAATAATATATTTTGTTTTTAGCATGGTAGCTCGATATTTGCTTGCTGAGATGTTTTGGCTGCGACCAGGGAGATTGATGCCGAAGAGACATAACACAACTCAAGCCTACCAAAAGGTAGAGACTTGAATGTCAGCCCTGTACCCTCATGTGATTCGCCAAGACTCCACCCAGGATTCGTAATACTAGCAACATCTGGATAACATAACAGGACCCCAAATTGTAACAACCGAAATCATAACACCCAATACTTTTAATAACAAAGTTATTTTTAAAATAATATATATTTTTACTCCATGGTGAAATGAATATTTAAAATTTATAACGCGATAAATATTATATAATCAATTGATAGTAGAATGACAAGATCTAAGTGATAAATTGAGGATGAACGATCACCATGGCATTGAAATTCAGGGTCAGTCATAGATAAAAAGTCGGACATAAAATAAACTTAGTATCTATACAACATGAGTTTAATAAAATAAATAAAAATGTACAAGTTAAGAATCGAGTGGCGGCAAAATGTTGAATGCAACACCAGGAGAAGGGTATAGTGCAGAGTACAGCAGACCCGCGCCCAGACAGACAGGCGACTAGCAAACCAACCAGCAAGTCAGCCAGTTGATAATTATTTATGCACTGAGTGTACAATAAACACGAATTAAAAGTGAGAACAAAAATACTTTATACTAAAATATGAGAATATAAATAAAAGTACAATATTTAATAATATTTTCAGTGTGAAAAATAACGCGGCACTGGTTATTACACTAGCTTTATTTGGCGTAGGTTTTAATTCAACATGGCGGTTCGGCCGCTAAGTAGTAAAGAAAGCTCAGAAGGTCTGCCGCTATATCTCCCACTAAATTACACAAAGTTAATTTTTTTTATCATATAAACTCTTACAAGGAGGTTAATTATAAATGTTATATTAACAAGTTAATCACCTACCTGATCACTCAAACGTTTACTATCCACGTAATTTAAAATTAAAAACACAACCACAACTCATCGGACACTCTAACACTACGCTTTCTCCCAGCTCGTTAAGTTTCGTTGGTCCGTTGGTGGTATTATGGCTGCCGCTGAGTTGCCCCACTGTATTGCTCACTTATACGAGTATATTACTCACTCACTCACTCACTACCGACCCTACCGACATTCACCTATGTACTTATACTATATCGCTCTTGTATAGGTATAGGAACTTGCGCGAGCGTTCAGTTCGTATACGCCACCAAACGATCAGACGCAACGACTAAACATCATCTCCACTCACCTCACGTCCACGAATTTAGACATTTAAATATTTAATTACACACAGTTTAGATTCATCAAGTCATTTTATTATAAAGCTGACGGAATATTTAACAACTATTTCGTATGGAAATAATAATATTCAAAATCCACTATTATGAGGATCTATAAACTAATGATTGCAGCACCAACAATGGCTACGCATTCTTCCGCGACGTACCGACTGGTTCAATTCCGGTGTTCCTCTTCCTTTTCTGCCGCAAACTACTGCTGCTGCTACTGCTGCTGCTGCCCTTGCTGATGATGATGATGATACTTTTAACCACTCGACTCTTTTCTCCTTACCGCCCCCTCACCGATTACAATACATCTACGTCATCACAGTCTGCCGCCAAAATTCCATTAACTTAATTATCAAAACTTTTACTTTCTCTAAATAACTTTTACTTTTAATATTTATTTTACCTCATTATTATTTATAATATTTATTTTACCCACAATTAATAAAATTATTTATTATTTATAGTAATTCGGTTTCGTGTCATTGGCAATTAAATAAACACACATTTAATTACTTGCGTATAAAGTGTAGAGGTGATTTAAATATTTAAATAATTATTTATCTAATAACATAAATTTTATAATTTATTTTTAAAAAAAAGTTAATTTTATCGTTGTAAAATACACACGAGGTTGTTTTAGACAACGGTAAACATTAACATTAAAGACACGCTTGTGTTAGAAACCAATGAAAAAATAATAGTTCATTTCCGGTATTCCGTTTTCACCCATAATGCATTTGGTTTTACTCTCAACGACGTGTTTTTTATAATATAAATAATAAAAAATTTATTATTCATTTAAATATATATTAATTTTAATAAATAAATATAACACTATTTTTTAAATATATTATTTTCAATATTATCATTTAAATAATAAATTTTATTTAAAGTTATATTCCACGTTTCCTGTCTACCCACAATGCACTTTAATAAATTACTTATTCACATAAATATAAATTTTAATATACACATTATATTTATTGATATTTATTATTTGGTATTGTATATAAATATAAATAAACTGTTTTATCTTATAATTGTATATTATAAATATAATATTTTTGAAAATAAAAAATATGTCGCGTCATCGTATGTTCCGCTGTAATTATAAAATGGCGTCAATAAATAGTCAATTTATGTTTATTTTAAATATATATTTAACACTAATCAGTCAATATCAATAATTCTTGTTATATATTTTTTTTTTTCACCATTATTTTTATTATAAAAATTAATTAATACAACACAATTTCAAAATTATTATTTTTTTTTTTTACATTTATATTCACCGTATGTGATATGTTGACATTGTAATTATTGATTAAAATACGATGAAATACGTAAATCAAATGATGAACAATATTTTTAAATAATTATTTATATTTACAGTATATTTTACAACGATAAATATATTTTAATATACAAAGATATATTTATACAATAAACTAATTATGTTTTACTTTCACTTTATATAAATTCACAAATAATTGAAAAATTCATTTGATATGACTTTACACTTTGATTATATTTTTGTTAAAACACTTGAAATACAATAACCATTATATTGCTTGTAATTTAATAATTATTTAAATAATAGTTTATATTATTCATAAAGCAATATGTGAATATACGGTTTTTATTTTATACAGCTTCAAGTAACCATTATCCATCAATTGATGTATAGAATATTCTAGTCGCTGTGTAAAGCAACATTTTCAATCTTACAACTACCAATAATATCACTTCTTTTTTAATACTATTCTTTGGCGGTAATTTCAAATTATACATATATATTTTTTATTTACTGTCTACCAAGTGGCTCAGAGACAACTTCAAGATGTCAAAAATGTCTTTTAAAAAGACAAAACAATTTTCTTTTTGTCTCAAAGCCAAATTTGTTTTTAAAAATAAAATATACAGATGTTGGTACTACGAGTCAGGAAATTTGTTCTTTTTTCCGTCTGAAAAAAAATGATTTCAAGTTAGAAGACAATTTTCAGATTTTTTTTCTACAAATCAATTACAGAAAAAAATAAATAAAAACATGAATATAAAGAAAATTACTTGACTTAATTTAATAAAAGAAAGTATTTTGACGCTTCATTAAAAGTTTCTCTTCACTAAATTGTATCATTTTTTTCCGGTAAAATACGTTCAGGAAAAGCTGAATTTAAACAATTTTTTTTTTTTAATATTTTAATAGCATCGAGTCAACCATTACTTTTTTCCTTAAATTTTCAAAAGTTTAAAAAACTGTAAAAAAAGTTCGTCGTCGTGCCACTACCTTCTGAAATTTAAAATAGTCACCACTTTTGCAATTTTTTATCTGTAATTTTTTTACACGTGACATTAACGAGTGAATTTACTTTTTTCTATTATAATTTATACAAGTTAATATTAAATTATTATTATTTATTTCCATTCATTTAATTTAAATATATATACAGGATAGAGGTATTGTTTGTGGTCACTTTAAGGGCTACTTTTGGAGACTTGAAAAATGTGAATAAACAATGAATATTAAAGCATTCTGTAGTTAAATCATTATTATAAAATAAATGTTGTTATAGTAATTATCAGAATAGTAACCAAAAGATTGAAATAAATTTTAAATAAAAAATTGGCATTAAATTAATACTGACCATTATTATTTTATTTATTTATTTAAATTATCGATTAGGAAGCTGTTGTTCCATATGATCATAAATCTACAATTATTAAGTTACATATAATTTACAACAATTAAGATAATAATGGTTATTTTGAAACAATAATTAACATAATATAATCATAATTATGATTAGTTTTCATCTCACAGACATCAACTCTAATTATTCAAGATCACTCAATACATTTAGCCCATTCTCCTCTTTTTATTACAAATATAAATAACATTTTTCTCTAAATTCAACTAAAGTTTCTGATAACGTTATACTCGGTAGCAACGCATTCCAAAGTCTACAACTTGTTACAATAAAAGAATTAAAGTATGCATTTGTACGTCCAAATGGAACTTGCAACGCATCAGTTCTGTTTGGGTTTCGTCGCAACGTAATATTAGGCCTTAATTTTAAATCAGAACAAAACGAACTAGGTCTCATTAGACATAAAATTTTATAAAACTCGCACAACATTAATTGCGCTCTTCGACTGTCTGATCTTAACCATCCTAAATGCCTTCTATGTCTTGAGATGTAACCATCTTGTCGCATCCGCAACACAAATCTCACTCAATTATTTACTTATATAGTCAGAGAATTACCAAATTCTGCTTTTAAATATCTAAATAAACATGCACAATAATTTTAATTCTCATTCCTGAAAATTCATAATAATTATTACGTACAAATCTAAATGTTAATATTTAAATATAAGGAATTACAGAATTAATTTTTACTAACAACTGTTTTTTTTTTTTTTTTTTTTAATAATAATTATCATATTCCATTTACAATTTAAATTTATTTCTATAATATTTTAAATATTTATACATTTTTTTTTTATTAAATAATACTCTCTCTTTTATTACATTAATTCGTTAATGTAATAAATTAGTCAATATTTTGAGAAATTTTAATTAAAAAATAAAAACTCATGTATTTTATTACATGGTAACATTAGATTCTATATATAATAATTTATTACTCAAGAAATTCAATAAAATATACGATAATTTGTGAGATGTATGGTATAAAAAAATTTTCTAGGATCTATATAATGAATTATATATCACAATATTTACTAATATACAATTGGAAAAAAATAGATATATAATCCATGATATAGTTTATCTATTTTCATTTTTTACTCATAATTTAACTATTATTAATTGGATAAGTTACGTAGTTATTGAGTATTGAAAATGCTTAAGAAAAAATGATTATTCTACTCATCCGGAATGAAAGCGTAAATTTCTTATTCTAATACAAAAAAAAATTACAAATTTGGAAAAAAGTCTATAAATGAAATTATAAAATTTCTATTATTGAATATTAATTTTCATCTCTTTTTATTCATATTTCAAATTCAGAAAAGTTATTATTTTTATTCGAATTTAAAAATTTTTCTGTTTTAAAAAATTGATCATAAAATAAACCTGAGAAATTATTTAATAAAATTACATTTTAATCCTTTAAAATTTTTTAAAACAATTATAAGAGTTTAAATGTGATCTCACAAAATTCATTCTGATATTTTTCTGTCAAATAATAAAAATATATAAGTATATATTAATTCTCATTTTATAATATACGTTATATACTTATTAGAAATAAGAAATAAGAAAGTTGTAGAAGTAAATTTTTTTTAATTTTCAAAGATTTCGAATTATTAAAAAAAAAAATTAAAACTAACTGCATAAAAAACCAGTATTTTTAAACTCGATTACGGAAGTGCCTCAAAGAATAAGTACACGATATTTAATTACCGCGGGTTAATTAAGAATTGTGCGCGCAATCTATATGACATGAAACCTACATGTGTACACGTATATAAACTTTTGAGCTAATGGTATTTTTTTGATGTTACTCAACAACATAAGATATATTATGGTAGTTTTCTATAAAAATAATCCTATTTCTTTTGTTTGTATTTGGTATAGTTAAAAAAATATTAAATCATAAATTATCTAACTATGCTGTAACATTAACTACTTTAAATGTTTCTTCTTTCTGTTTTATATATCTTTGCAAGGGTGGTATCAAGAATAATATCAGACCACTGATAGTAATCATTGCACCGCCAAGAAAAAATCCAGGATCGTAAGACTTTAAAGCATCATAGAGCCAACCTACGATTAAAAAAAAATAAATGTAAAATTACTAGATTAAATTTTATAAATAATTAAAACATAATAAATTTTTTTTTGCTGAAATTTACCTGCCATCGGTGGCCCTAAGAGTGATGCAACTCCTTGAAACAATAAAACTAAACCAAATGCATTGGTCAGGCGTTCTAAGCCTAATAAATCAACTAAAATCACAGATGTAAGTCCTACATATGCTCCAACAGTAAATCCATAAACACTTGTATAAATTACAAATGAAATAAAAGAATCACAGTATACACTTAATACTGTTGCTGTAAAGAAAAAAAAAATGAAAATGATATGAAAAAACTAATACCCTATTAAAAAATCCATATAGGAATCCAATTTAGATTCATATGTGATCTCAAATGGGTTCCTATGGGAATCTAATATATATTCCTATGTAGATTTCTACGAAGATTTTCCATAGAAATCTCCACCATTTAAAAATCCATATGGAAATCTTGTATGAATTAGAAATTAAGAAAATTAACAAAAAGCGTCACGTTATTGATGCAAATAAAAAAAAAAGAAAAAAAAATATGTGTTTTCATAAAATTTCTCGGAATGCAATACCTTTATACGATTCCTAATTTAGTGTTTTATTAAAATTATTTTTAATTTCTATAAAGATGTGATACTTCTTGAGTTAATTAATAAATCAATAATTCGTTACAAATACTGATATAAAAAGCTTCAATTAATCTATTTTTTGTTAAAAAATATCCAGCCAATAGAATATTAATCTGTTCTTTTATTCATAGACGCGTATCAATAGACGATAGGCATAAAAATCCAGATATCTCGGATTCTATAGAAATTACTTATATATAAATCCATACACTCCAATATTAATTCCAATGGATTCTTATATAAATCCATACTTTCCTATATGGATTCCTATGGGTTTCCATACGATCCCACATAGATTTTTATGATAGGATATTTAGAAAAATGATAACATAATTAAATTTACCTAGTCCACATATAGTTAAACAAAGGTTGTAAACCAAAAGGCGATTAACCCAGGGTTTATCTGAGACATAGCCAAGAATGATACGACCAACAGTATTTGCAATGCCAATCGTTGAAAGTAAATAACTGGCAGTTTCTCGAGAGATTGATCGTGACTCAGCTTGTGGCTGTAAAAAATTTTAATATTAAATAACAATTAAATTTATTATAATAATAATACTTACGATTAAGTAAACATAAGGTATATTAAAACCTATACTTGTGCAGAAATTTGATATAACAAATATAAGAAATACTGGATCTTTTAATAATGATAACTGGAGCATTTGTCGCAATATTCCAAATGATTTTCCTACATAGGGAGCACATTCTACTCTTTCACTTGATTTATATTCAGCTCCATTAGGTAAACTCATAACAGATCCACGTACTGCTGGATGAGTCTCATTATTTCCAACAGATGCACTAAATCATTTTTATTTAAATAATTAAATAATTTTATAAACATGTTTTTAATTTTAACATAAAATAAAAAAATACTAACGATCGTTTACGAACATTTTCAACACTCCCTTGATAAAATATATCACTTTTATTCATCATACCGCTACCGAGTGATTTAGGATTTTGTTCACCGTGATCTGGGTGATTTAAATTATGAGAAATTTCCTTTGTAAGAATAGGTTGACTCAAAGTTATTTTTCTTAAATTATTTATATTATCATTATTGTCCGTAACAAAATGATACGTTGTACTAATATTGTGTGTACTGTGCGGTCTATTTAAACCATTTGACATGCTATTTGAATTAGACACTTTAAGGTTTGTTGATGATAATTTTATTTCCTAGAATAAATACAAATTTTATTAAGATTTCATTTAATTCATAATAATAATAATTTTTGTAAATAAAATCAATGTGTATAATAGAAAGGAATATTTCGAATATATAAAAAGACATCAAATTTAATAATAATGATAAAAAGGTCATCTGAGCCAAAAATATGACATCTGGAATAAAAATAATAATATGACCATGCAATTGCAAAAATTGATAAAAAAAAAATAATAATAATAATAATTTATGTATTAAAATTTTGAATATATATGTATTAGACTGTGTCAAAAAAATCGACTATTCTTTTTTTTTTTTCAAAAATTTTACAGAAAATATTGTTAAAGATGACGAAAAAAAATAATGATAGTTTGAGCAATTTTCGATTTTCTATTTCGATAATATAGCAAAAATTTTTTTTAAGTTTGGAATTTTATCACTCATCAGCAAATCAATGTATTGGAAAAATCAATATATATATTTTTGTTGGAAATTGAGCGCACTGCAAAAAAAGTCTCTCATTATTTTCCGAGAAATTTAATTTTTCTAAAATTATTCGAAGTCAAAATTGAATTAATAGTAAATTTGATATCTGATTAGAAAATACGATTTGTGACAGTTAAAAATTTAATTATCATTAATTGTCTTGAATACTCTTAATCGTCATGGCTTTTCACATTTAATCGTCTTTAATCATCAAAAGACTATTTATTATTTTACGATTAAAAACGATTAATGACGATCAAAAATTTCAAATCGTCATGAATCGTCTTTAATCGTAATATAATATTATAATTTCTGGTTTCACATGAAGATTAAAACCGATTCATGACGATTTAAAATGATTAAAACATTTTTTAATCGTTATAAATCGTATTTTCTAATCAGGGATAGTATTATTTGGCTTTTCCGGCGAAAGTATTAGATTTATCACTAAATGTTATAGGACCTTTTTTGTAGATCATTTAATTTCCCATATATTATCTATCAAAAAATTGCCGACTATATTTTAAAGTTCTTAACTTGTTTGCATTTAAAAGTCAATTTATTAAAATTGGCCAGAATACAATTTCTTGGAACAAATTGTAATTTATATATAATTTTTAATTGTGAAAAAATAACAGGCACATTCGATCCCTTTCAGATTTATTTATTAGAAATATTTCACAAGCCCCTTACATCTTCAGACCTTGATACTATAAAGTTAAATTAACAAAAGTTACGATAAATTTAACTATGTTAATATTGTAATAGTTTTTGTTAATTTTATAATAACTTTTGTTAATTTAACTTTATAGTATTAAAGTTTGAAGATGCAAGTAAGGGGTTTGTGAAATATTACCAATAAATAAAACTGAAAGGGATCGGATGTTCCTGTTATTTTTTCACAATTAAAGATAATAATTTATTGTTATATAATAATTATTATGATACCTTCATTTGTATATTTTTAGGCCGTCGTGTAGGTTCAATTGGTCGAAATAAAATTCCAAATATAATACAATTAAGAACTAGTGCGGATATTATCAACATTGCTCCTCTCCATCCATATGTTGTAATAAGAAATTCAATGAATGGAGAAAAAATAAGGGTTCCTAAGCCGGAACCACATACTGCTATACCAGTCGCAAGAGATCGAAGTTTTTCAAAATATATTGTTACACATACTATGGCCGGAAGATAAATTAATCCAAATCCTAAGCCTGTAAAATAAATAATTTATTATTAATTAATTATTTAAATAAATTTAAATAAGTATACAGATTGAAGCAAGTTATCAGAATTTTTACCTTATCAATAAATTTTTTCCACACTTAAGTTTGCAGAATTATAAATAATTATTAAAATTTTTTTAAGTTTATAAAAAAAATTATTATAGATTGTTAGTTGAATTTTTAAATAATAAAATATTTACCTGTTCCTATGCCTATTGTAAAATAAAGAGTCACAACATTTGGTGCCCATACACTCGTAAGTAAACAGGCACTTGATAAAATTGCACCTACGATTGTTACAGCTCGACAGCCGTATTTGTTTACAAGCGCACTTGATATCGGCCCTATTTTATATAGTAGAAAAAAATAAATAAATAAATAGACGTTTATAATTTATTAATTTGTAATAATGAAAAGTTTTTTAATCACCAGAACATAAAGTTATTCCAACAAGAATAGAAGCAATCCATGCTGTTGTACCTTTTCCTTCGTTGAAGTAAGAAAGAAATTCAACGTAGAAAACTCCAAAAGAATAAGTTACTCCATCAGCTAAAATAATTATAAATTTTGTTAAAAATTATTACAGTAATAAAAATGAGTTCAAGGACTGCCGGCTTGAGTTGTATGATAAATATAAGAAGAAATTTAAAACAATAATTCATTAAATTACTGATAATATTTTCATCTTACATATAATGCGTAACAATATTTAACGTTAAGTATCACATGAAGAAGTCAAAGGTTGTAGTAAATATGAAACGGAAATGGTCACTTATTATCGTATCAAACTTTTATGTTTTTATGTTCATTTAGACAAAATTTTCTTTAAAAAAAATTTATTTATTTATAAATTATTAAAAAAAAAGTCATCTACTTTTTTTGTTCTTTTCATATATTTATATTCAGTTAAATCGTATAAGTACCGGTGTCAATGTCGTATCCTTTGTACCAATCAGGAAACTTGATATTAATTATTTCCGTATTAATTTAAATCATTAAAGTAATTCATTTATTTTATTTTTTCTTTTTTTTTTTTTACAAAAAATTAAATAAAAACTATTATTATATGTTTCTTATCAATAGTTATACTAATAGATAATTATATAATTTCGGTGCAATAGATTACAGTTAGTGAGTTTCATAAAGCAAATTTGTGATTATAAAATAGCAGGTATCTGATAATTTTTAAAAACAAATAATTTGACAATGTAGAGAAAAGTAATTGGTATTTATTTTAAAAATTTTTACATGTTTGCTGCTTTTACTATCATGTAAAATTTATTTAAAAAATAAAATGAAATATAGAGTAAAAAAAAACGATAAATTAATGTACTTACTAACAATGTGAATCATAAAAGAAGCAAAAACTACAGCCCAACCCCATCCTCCATCAGGTGGTGGCGGTGTTTCATCAACAATATAATCCATCTCTTCATCAGTATGATCATCATCATCATCATCACCATCTTTCTTCTTCTTTTTCTTTTTTAATTTTTCCGGATCCTCAGGTACATGTGCCATGATTACTTTTTAGTTATGTTGCAATTATATACTCGCACTAAATTGTAATAAAAAAAAATAACAATATCTTAAGCGGTAAAATAATTTTTTTTCATAAAATTTGATTCATCGTTATAAATAAATTAATAGTTAATAACTTGTATATTTATATCATAAGTATTGTCCACTATCATTTATATACTTGAGAGTTTTTGTTTAAGAAATCTTTAATTTTTTTTGAGTTATCATCATGATTGATAAGAGATGATAAATTGAAAATTTAAGTAATTAAAATTTCAGCACTTAAATATTAAATTAATTTTTTTTTCTTCATTTCTTATCATATAATTTGATAAAGATAGTTTATTAGGCAATTAATCTGTTACTGAAGTACACAATAATATCATTGATATCCGTTTACGATTTAATTATCATAAAGATTAAGATGCTCATTTAGTGATCACGTTAACTAAACAATAGTTGAGCTAGCAACTGAACTAACGGTTAGTGTACTGTAATATGTTTCTCAACATATTGCTTCAACAACTTTTTTTATCGATGGTGGTGGTAATGTAATAATAATAATAATAACAATACAAAGTAGGAAATATAGTTAGATAAAAATTACTCATCTATACTAGTCCTTTGTACTCGAATATACTGAGAGTAAAAAATTTATATTTTCAATAGAAAATGATTGACCCAAGTATTTTATTTACTTGCTTAGTACTAACAAAAAAATTTGATTTGGTCAAAAAAAATATTGCTAGACATGCCATTCTTTTATCTAGTGTCGTTCAGATTAGTTTTGTATCTTAATAAACATTTTTTTTATAAATAAATAATTTTACCCTCTCTAAGATTCGAACCTAGACTGATCACGCGAGACTTATGACACTTAGCGACGGTGGTTTTTTGAAAATCTTGTTTTTAATAAACTATTAAGTTATTCATCGATGTTCGTCATCTTAAATATTAATTTACACAACTAAATATTTAATAGTTTATAGAAGTATCTCTTGAAAAAATAAACATTTTATATTTTTATTAATACCAATGAGAAATTTAAAAAAACATTTTTTCTTAGTGCAAAAATTTTTTTCTAATTTTTAATTATATCTTTGTTCCTTTTTCTTTTTTTTATTTAATCAAATAACTGCTTTATTGAAGTTTTTAGTTGTAATAAATTTGAGAACGTATCAACTAAATTAAATAAATGTTTGGTGGTCTTAAGTAATTGATGCTTCTATAAATTAATTACTAAAGTGAAGCAATAGTTATTTTTAAATAAGAATTATCAATTTAATTTTAGAAAAAAATAACTTATTTTGAGTATTTATGGAAACAAGAAAAATAATTACTTGAATTTAATTTTTTTTTCTCAGTGATACTCATTCATACTAGTCCTTTGTACTCGAATATGATTTGACTCATTTTTCATAAAACCTTGATAACCGGCCTACATTTTTCTTCTCTTATTCATGTATTTTATAATTTTATTAACATTGATAGTTTTACCCCACCACCGCTTTTATACAATCCATAGAACAAATGTATGTGTATATAGTTTTATATAAATATATAGCGATATCTCGAAATGATTAAACGCTTCTTCGATATTGCTTTCCAATAATTAAAAAATTAAATAAATATATTATAACCTTCTTTGATAAAAAAAAGTTCAATATATTGTTTTTATATAATGCCCGAATTTTCGTTTAAATATTTATTTAAAAAAAAAATAAAAATTGTAATAATAAATTATTATTTAATTTATTTATAAAACGTTAATTATAATTTTTGAAAATAAATTTATCAATTTGTATTATTATTTATTAAATAGTTTAATAAATATAATTATTAATTTAAATTGGCCATGGATTTGAAAATGAAAAAAGGAAAAAAAAAAGAAACGTATATCATGCGTTACATTTAATTGGTATGTGATAGATAGATATGAAGTATATTGCTCAACAAAAAACAGAATGGGAGAAATATATATGACATGTGGTAAAACTAATTATAAGTTAAAATAAATCATTATATATTTAATATTATACATCGTGGGAGAGAAGACAGAGGCTTTAATATTTATCAGATAGAATTAAAATTAATCTCTATAATAGTTAAATTTACTCAAGGCTTTTATTATGATACTTTGATTATTTTAGTTTTAATAATTTACACAATGATAATTTTTTTATATCTCTTTATTATGATTATTTTTTTCAATTGCTAAAAAAATTATTGTTACTTTGTAAGTTAACAATTAATATGCAAATAAAAGTTACAAGCTCTATTGTGATTGCATTATCAACTTTCACACGTTTACTTGATGACGTGATACATCAAGTTCGATGACCTAAATAAGTGTTGCACTTTTCTTTTCAATATAAATGATCTTTGATCAACTGCAGAAAATAAGTACATTTAAAACCTGTTTTTTTTATCGTTTAGTTTTAACAAATTGAATATAAAAATTTAAATGCATTTAATCTTGCAGATAAAGCGGTGGCCCCCACTATCAATACCAACATTTATATCATTTGATATGTTTTAAGCACAAATATTTATGCTAAAAATTTTATTTATATTTGTAATGAAAAAGTTATTTTTAATTGTTATTATCATGAGGGCATTTGAATGTTATTACATGACTCATCTGGTGTTAATCAAGTAAATAAGATATTGACAACATCAAATTCTGCCGGCATAATATACTTTCATTCCCACTTTAATTATATCCAATTTATTTTAACGCTTTGCTCTTTAAAAATTAAATTTTATTTTATTTTCATTTAATGATTTTTAAATCAATAAGAAAAAAAAAACGATTTAAGCTTTACGCTTTTAAAAGTAATAAAAAAATTGCATATAATTAAATTTTAAACTGTGCAATGTTAAAGGTCATGTTAAAATTTGATTTTTGATTTATTTAAAAAATAATTGCAAAATTAAATCTTTTTTTTTAATCAAATTACAAATTTTCTATACAGAAAAAGAAATTTCTTGGCGCAAAAAATATTTTGCTTTATGAAATGAAACTTAAAATTTTTTCAGACTAGTTAAAATTTCTTGGCTCAAGAATTTTTTTTTTTTTTTTTTCAATTCATAATGCAAAAAATTTCTTGGGATAAGAAAAATTTTCTTGGGACGAGTAAAAATTTGTTTGTGTCAAGAAATCCTTTTTTTCTGCGTAGACATAATTTCTCTTGCGCAGGATTTCTTGAAGTAAGAAATTTTTTTGCATTACAGATTTGGGGAAAAAAAAAAATTTCTTGGGGGTGAGAAAAAATTTTGCCGGCAAGAAATATTTTCTAAAAATACTTCCTAAAAAAAATTTTTGTGTTCAATTCACAATACAAAATATTTCTTGCATCGAGAAATCTTTTTTTTTCTGTGTATTATAAAAAAAATTGATTAAATTTAAAAGCTGTATGTTAATTAATTTTATTTTTTACTTACATTTAAATCTGTCGATCTTTTGAACAAACTACAATTTTTCAAATACTTTTATTGCACATTTTTATTTATCTATTCACCAGACAATTATTTATTATTTTTATTTTCAAAGAGGATTTCACTAAGTAGTAAAATAATAAATTTATTATTTATTTAATTATTAAAATAATTAACAATTATTTTAAACGGCAATGTATTTTTTTCTTCATTATGAAACAAAGTCACAATATTATTAATTACTGAATTTAAAGTGATGGTTATGATAATAATAATAAGAAATAAACAGTTGGCTGGTTACGAAGTGTTCACCAGCTGAACCGGCACGCGAATACGAGATTTAAGCGCTACAATCTTTATTTACTCTTGCAAGTCTTCTGAGTAATCATAAATATTTTCACCGTACTGTGATTTTTTTTCACTCCGAGTATATATTTATAATAAACTGTTTTTGTATTATTTATTGTTTATGCTAGTACTTTTGACGTCTCGTTACGCTTGAACAAATTGTTTTTTTTTAACAGAAGAATACAAATTAAACTAATCATCAATGAAAATAAATATTCTTGTTAATTAAATTTCGCGAAATTTTCTTTTCTCAATATTTAAGAATAACAAACTTTTAATTTAGATAAAACTTGGTAAGAAAAGGAATAGAAGTCTTTGTTCTCGTTGGATTTTCCGATTTCATCGTCCGAAAATAAAATGCTGGTGATGTTCATACGTAGGGGGTAACGAACGATCAACATGTTGAGTAAATTTAGTACTTTTCAATGTAAAAGTGCTTGCGATAATAATAGATAATAATTTATGTGTTTAATTAAATAAAAAATTAAATTTATATTTTAAAAGTATGAAAAATTTTATTTATTTGAAACAATGATCAATTGTGGTTTTTATTTATTTTAAATAGAAATAAAAAAATATTTTTTAATGATACTTGTTATATCAATTAACGTAATTATTATCATTGAATTTCTTTGGTTATGATATTTAAGTCTGAAACATGATCACTGATCTGTGGTCGTGATTCATAAGCACAAATAGTTACACCGTGTTGATGTCGTGGTGTCCATTCACCTTTAAAACCAATGTAATCAATTCTTGTCCTTTCAGCGCCATTATTACCAGAAAAATGAAGAGTTAAATGATGTACCGATGAAAATTTTACGACCCTGTTATTTTAATAATATTTCGGATTTTAATATAATAATTATTATAAAATAAGCTATAAAATAATTTTCAAAATATGCAAGTCGTGTAATAGACATGCTTATTTTTAACTTTTAATGATAGCTTGCAAAATTTGGACTACTTTGTACTGGTTTTATTAAATTTAAATATGAATCGTAACTTAAAATGTGATGCTACACTGAGAGAAAAAATTGTAAAAAAACTGCTTGGTTTCAATATTCTAGTTACTGAAACAGTGCCACGCAATTATTTTTTACATCAAGTAAAATAATTACTTTATTAAAGTATTTTATTTACTTGCTTAATACTAATAAAAAAATTTGATTTTGTCAAAAAAAAATGTTACTAGACATGCCGTTTTTTTTACTAATTTGATGCTAGAATTTTATTCTCGCCTTAAAAAATTTTTTGTCGTCCAAAGAAAATTTTTATTTTCATTTTAAAGTGCAAAAAATGTTTTTGGGCAACTAAAAATTTTCATGGAGCGAGTAAAATTTTTTGCGCCAAGAAATCCTTTTTTTCTGTGTACACTTCAGCACGCTCAGCTACAGTAGCATATTGGAAATCATGTTTTTAATAAAAAGAGTTTAAGTTATTCATCGATTTTTGTCACCTTAAATGTTAATTTACACAAATAAATAAATAAATTTGAATATTTAATTGTTTATAGAAGCAACTCTCGAAAAAATTAATATATTTTATATTTTTATCAACAGCAATGAAAAATTTCATTTTGTTATAAAAACAAATTTTTTTTCTTAGTGCAAGAATTTTATTCTAATTTTGAATTATATCTTTATTCAATTCCTTTTTCTTATTTCACCAAATAATTGTTTTATTGAAATTTGTAATCATAATAAATTTGAGATGGTATCAACTAATTTAAGTAAATATTCGCTTGCCTCAAGTAATTGATGCTCATAGAAATTTATTAAATTACTTAAGTGTCGCAATAGTTTTCTTAAAATAAGAACTATCAATTTCATTAAAAAAAAAAAAATTACTCATTTTGAGTGTTTATGGAAACAAGAAAAAGAATTGCTTGAATTTCTTTTTTTTCTCTCAGTGATATCTTTAAATTTTTTAATTTTCAATATTTATTATTAAAGAAACTAATTTATAAGTTTAATAAATTTATAACTGATGTTTTGAATTAAAAATAATTATCGTTTTTTAATCAACTTGTGATCAATTTTATTGACACCTTGACATAAATAAAAAGTTAATTAATTGAAAATAAGGCAAAATACCTGATTGGATACTCATGAACTCCATAGTCATCCTTGCACAATTCAAATGTCTGGTCTGGCTCCAATTCTGCGTCATCGAAGGTCATGTTTGGTTTATTTTTGAATCTGTTTACAGTAACAAATATGATCGAAAAATTTAAATGGACAATTCATAAGATATATAAATTCAATTTTACAAGTTAAAATAATTACAATTTTACTTTAGTAGGGCTTGAATCATCTGGACCACCCATTACAATTAAACCTTTTAGTTTAACGTTTCCAGTAAATCTATTTATTACAAATTAATTAATTTATTTATTTATAATTTTAAAGACTTTTTTTCAAAATTTACTTACGGAATATTGAAAAGAAGTTCATCATCAGCATCACTTTCAACAAACTTTACAAAAACAAAAAATTAATTCAATTAGAAATTTTAATAACTTGATTACTTTTTACTAACTTATTAATTTTTTAATTGAGAAATGTTTTTTTAATTAAAATAAATCAAAATTCTTATTGATAAATAAATTACTGTAATAAACATTTTGGATGTACGATAGATTTATTGTAAAAACGGTTATTTATATGCAATTAAATCACTACTTTAATGAAAAATCAATGGCTGCTAACTACTGGTACTTTACTGCAAATTTATCCATTTGTATTTTTGTTTCTTTAATAAGATATTTTATCTATAACTATGAACAACTATGAGCAACAAAATCAAGTTTAATTATTATAGAATCAGTATAAATATTTTCAACGTTTTATGGCATGTAAATATACAAAATGTAATTTTTAGAATTAGTCTTTCAGGAAATCGGGGGCTGAGTAATTTAACTCTACAGGACATTAAAGATCTAGGCATTGTCGTTGGCAACAAATTAGCCTTGGCAAGTTTTTTTATCAGGCCTAGAGGCCCTGCCTATAGCACTGAAGATTTTCGTTTGAAGTTCGAAATCAAGAATCTATCAACTCGAAGACAAATAACTGACCTTCTATAAAATCATCAATGGGTTACCTGATATATTCGGTGGCTTTGTTATAGTCTGTAATAAACCGTGTCTTAGGAGCAATCGAATAATTAACACGTTTAGATCTAATAAAAACTACATAATCAAGGGACCGTACAATAGAATAGCTAACGTAGCCAATGAGTTCAATTCGGACATTGAATTTTTTAGTGGATCTCTTCCGGATTTTCACTCAAATATCAAAAACTTTTCCCAAACTAATTTATTTTTTTTTAAGATATGTTTATAAGATATATTTTTTTAATAAATGATTTAAACAGATTTCGCGCGTAAAATCTTTTGATGGATGAATTTTTTATTGTAATTTAATAATTTATTTAATTTAAAAAAGTAAATGTTTTGTAATAAAATTTACTTATATATCATGAGTTTTTATTTTTAAATTCTGAAAACATTTTTTAAATAAAAAAAAAATGTTCATCTTCAAAGATTATTTATAGTAAATGTCAATGAGTTAATAATAAAAATAAAATAATACCTTATCATGATTCAATCGTTCTTCCCAAGGTTTAAAAACACATTTACCAGTATTTTCTTGATACTCATTCAAACATTCAACATTTTCTAAATCTATTTTTTGATATAAATTGTACTGTACGCCAAGATCACTTTCGCTGTGTGAATCTCCACAAGTACATTGATGATTCATCTTTGATAATTCTGAAAAAAATAAATAACATTTTCAAGTTTTATAATTTTTTAAAAATCGACTATTCAATTAAAAATTTTAATTTAAAAACAATTGTCCATTTATTTGAATTCGTTTTTTTCAAAATTGCAATATCATATAGATCCTGAAGTTAGCAGACAATTAAAAATTTTTTGATTTGTTTTTCAACAATTAAATTTGAAAAAAAAAAAAAAAAACTAAAAATATGCACATGTAGAAAATTTGAAAGACTATATAAGTGCAATTATTTCAAATATCCTTTTTTTTATAATTTATCATTTTTTAAAAAATCTAAAAATTATTAGACGTCAACTAACTTCAGTATCATGTGTCATAATTATTGTGGTAATAAATTTTGAAAACGTGAATAGAAACAATTTTAAGAATATCAAATTTTTACTATTGAAAAATATTAAAAATTAACTAAAATAAAAAACATGTTGTTAAGAAATATAAGATAAATAAATGGTTTTTTTTAATTACTTACCGAAATCCTACAGCAGAAAAAACGCAAAACAAATTCTTGGTAAATAACATGTGTAAACTAATTATACGCCATCTAGCGGGCATAAATTTTTTATTTAAGGTAAATGACCCATTACCCGGTCACTTTTCATTAGAGCGAAATTAATTGATCCTGAAGTTAACAAGCAATTGATAATTTAAAAATTTTTTTTTTCTGTCGACAAATTTATTACAATAGAAGAAAAATAAAAAATATTAACATGTAGAAAATTAAAAAAAACTGTAGATGCAATTATTTAAAATATATTTTTTGTTTTATAATTTAATGTTTTTAAAAAAATAAAAAATCATTAGACGTCGGCTAACTTTGGTATCGTAAGTTAGTAGACAATTAATAATTTTCGGATTTTTTTTTAACAAACCAATTACTAAAAATTAACAAGTAAAAATATGCACCTGTCGAAAATTAAGGAGGCTATAGGTGCGATTTTTGAAAAATATTTTTTTTTTATGAGTGTGAATGTAGCGGACATTAGAGAAATTTAAAATTATTAATAAATAGAGTTAAGAATTGATAAAATAAACTAAAAAAAAATGCGCATTAAGAAAAATTTTTAAATTAATAAGTGCATATTTATAAATATTATTTTTTAAATTATTTACTCTATTTAAGTATAATTTTAAATTTGCTTGATATTTGCTACATTCACACTCATTTTTTTTTTCATTATTTATTATTTTTTAAAAATTCGAAAGATAAACGTTTGAATTTTTAGCGCTTTGATTGTAGATGGCTTTGTTCGTTTCCTTTAAAAAATGTCAGATGACGGCTAACTTCAGGGCCATACGGTATAGTATATATAGAAAGACAGAATTTTATTTTTCTCCCTTTTACGAGATTTTTTGAATAACAACGATCTGATCCAATCTGATCTATCGCTTTGTTCATCTGTACTTAAAATGTAAATCCTTGCATTTATAACTCTTTTTTTATTTTATTATTTCTATATATTTTGAATTATTATTTAATTGTAACCAATGCCAGTCTTTATTATAAAACAATTATTTTTTTTGTTGTTTAATTAAAGTAAACAGACTCATTACCCGCTTTTTTTTTCATTGTAGTGAGATTAAACCACTCTATATAAATTTCTAAATTAAATAAAAACTTCTTTTTTTATATCTTTAAATAAAATAAAATTTTCATTTTAATTATTAATTTTTTTTTAATATTTAGCAACGTGCAGCAATGGAACAAGTGATACAAGGACTGCAAGACGAACAAGAAAGATTGCGTCAGGAAATGGAATTGAAAAGAGCATTGGAAGAAGATCAGGCTTTAGAAATAGTGTTGAAAGCCATAAATGATCATAATAGATTAATCCTAACAACATCACGTGCAGAAGAAATGGAAGACTCAACTGAAACTGAAAGTAGTAGTCCAAATCATTCATCCAATCAGGACAAAGCTGGAGCCGAACGTGGTTGTTAAAAACTGCGGGAATAAGATAGATGTCGTTAAGCGGTTTTTTCAAAATATTTTTTAAATACAAATAAAATTATAAAGTTAATGAATAAACAAAATTAATAAAACTTAAAACAAAATTTTTTCATTTAAATTATTAGTACAAGTTTAAATAAGTACTTGATTATTTAAGTAATAAGACCCATTACCAGCTCACTTTTCATTGGAGTGAGATTAAATCACTCAATATAAATTACTAAATCATATCGAAAATCATTTTTTGTACGTAGTTATAACTCAAAATTGAGTCGATTCATGTTAAATTCATTTAGGTTTATATCAATAAATTATTTTAATTCAAGAAACCAGAGTTGTCAATTGATGCGTATGAATCTTTTATGTAAGCACGACAACTCTCGACAAAAAATTAATCAGCCTAATTTATTTTAATTAGCTTTGTAATTTTTATTGCAAGAACCCTTTTGAAAATCGCGGCCTAAATCCTCACTGTTTAATTATAAGTAATGAATCTCAAAACTGATAATTTGATATTAAAGTCACGTGTAAACATGAAATGTTTCAGTTTCTCTTTCTAACAACTGACTATCTTTATCAGTCTCTCTTTTTTCTTTCCATGTATCTATCTAACCTAACTAGTATTAACAATGAAATTGGCGTGGCAGTGGTAAAAGAAAGTGGTGACATCTACGAAAAAGGCGGTCTATTTGAAAAATTAAATTCTTTTTTTTAATTACTTTAATTTAAATATGATTTTGATTGATCCAGTACCATTTAAAAATAAATTAGTTATATTTTTATCACTTTTTATTTTGAATTTGTGAAGTGAGCTGCACTAACTGACTGATTATTTTTACATTTTGTTAATTGTTTATTTTTATTTTCTACTCACATGAGCGATTGAAGTGTGCGACTTTGAATTTTCAAAAATTTTTTTTTAGTTTTAAATATTAGAATAAGTTTTTAATTTTAAGTAATGTTGATAATTAATTTGAGAGTAAACTCGTTGAGTAGACCCATAGTCACTCACTAAAAGTTGTGATATACTTGCTCAAAAACAATATCAATTGAAACATCATAAGTTTATTCATTTGGAAATTTATAAAATATATAATTATTCTAGAATTTAATCTAATGAACGAACGTCAAAATAAAAGATGACCGGTTGAGCGGGATTTTGAAAAGTCAGTTAATTTAAATTTATAAAAAATTCCACAAATAATTAATTATCAATAATCATTGGTACTAATCAGGTTTAAGATCATTACCTTACGTAAGAAATAGAAAGAATGGTTTATAATTTATAAATCATTTATTAATAATGAAATTTGAAATACATTTACAAACAATTTACGGTTGCTAGGAATGTTATTATTATTAAATTTATTAAACATCTATTTTTAAAATAATATTTAAATGTGAAAATGATATTAATGTAATTATATTATAATAAGTATTTACATATTTAATAATGTAATTTCTGTTTGTATTATGGTAAATTAAATTCACTTTCAAGTTTTTAAATGTGAATGATAACTATTATATACAATTGTACATTACAACTTATTTATTAAATACTTTACTTTAATTCACCTGGCAATTTTTATTAATTACATTATTATTATTATATTATTCTCTGGAATAATTTATACTTTGATTCAATTACTAGTGTTAACAATTGATGCAATGCAAAATGTAAATAACTGTATGTATGTTACATATTTCATTATGATAAATCGTTGGATATTATTATTAGTGTATATCTTTAAAATTATGCAATCACATTGGTTTCTTTTTTTTCCTGTATATAAATTATAATTAATTAATATTATTAATATCGTTATTATAATCAGTATTTTTATTTTAAAATAAAGTAAATTATTTGTTAAAGGACATATCAAGAGAATCTCTTTCTGGGAATAACATTTGAAGTTGGTTATCAATTATTTGAAATAATTCTGGAGGTTGTGGTACTCGACCTGTTTCAAGTTTTGACCAAACTGGGACATCTAAAATAAAATATTATTTTATTATTTATAAAATAGATTAAATTAATTTTTAATAAATAACATACCATTGAAATGAATCTCAAATGCTCCGGAGGATATTAACTGGCCTTCAATTGCATTACAAATGAAAAATATCATAATACAAGCATACAATTTGTTATTAAGACACCAGTCCCACCAAAATAGTGGAGGTTGCCCTAACCATTGAGCAATATTAATACCACTAATTATTAATAAAATAATTAAAATTTTAGCAAATCCCTGAAACAAACATTCAATGTGAAAAATATTACTACAATATTTTATAATTTTCTTGATGATATGTAAAATAGCAGACTTCCAATAATTTTTTTTGTTCCATTGAAGGCCTCATCAGAAAATACCCACCACTTTATAAAAACATTCAATGAATTTTGTCATAACCGTAATAGAATTTTACGGTTATAGATGAATAAATCCTCTTTATCATAATAACCAAGGCAGATAAATTATAAGTCAGATATATGTAACTTAAATACTATGAAAATATTCAATTGCATTCGACTAGCTTCATGTCTGATGCTAGTTTCATATTAATTAATCAAATCTACTTTGGTTGCTTAAATGATTTGTTAATCGGATTACAATTACAGCTGTTCTGTGGCAATTTAAAGTTTATTTTGTAAAACTATCGGTGTAATTATATTTTGAATGCTGTCATCAGGCTTTGTTTATTTATTTATTAATCATGGAGCAGTCGCTCCCAGTGATTACATCATTATATGTCTTATAATCTCCTTAACCTCTATTCAAACAAATAAAAATTACATACACAGATTCATACGTACACACGAGACTTCCTTTATACAATCATATAATTACATTATGCAAAAATATGATGTTTGTTAAATTGTTAGAGCTCCAATTAAATTAAATTAAGTAGCTCAATTTCAAGACGTTCACGATCTTCAATCTCTAATAAATATATATATGTAAACTATTTTTAAATTCATCAAATGTTTCTGCTGATGTTATTTCGAATGGTAATAAATTCCTAATTCAGGCTTTGTCTTTGGCATTAATAAATAAATTAAGCGAAAAATGAATTTTATTAATTTATCAAATAAAAATGAAAGCATTCAATAATAAAAGAACAACGTACTTACAATTTTGCTGATATAAATTAAAAAAAAAAATTAGTTATAGCTGTTATCATTTAGGAATCGAACGAAATTCGGAAAATGAATTCCAGGAAATTCTTCATGCCAAGATTGTAATTTAAAATTTCGAATTTTTTAGTCTAAAATTTATTCACCGGATTTCGTTTGACTTGAGTTAAAAGTCATTGAATATTTTTACAAAGTGGCCCTTAAAAATCATATATTAGAAAAAATTATATGAAAATATGTACACAATTTTATAAAAATAACTTGTATTAACATTGATTTTTGTTTACTTAAAAAGAAGACCTTCACTATTTCAACTATCATCATTATTCTTGTTTCATAAAAATATATTTTTAAATTTAAATAAAACAACTTACCAAAAATTTAGCCATAAACATATTATAACCTGGTGGATCATAATTTTGACCATGAATATGAAGCTCTGGGTATTTTTGTCTTAAAATATTAACATATTCTTCATATACTCGTTTGTAACCACAAGAATAGCTGGATAATAAAATAACAATAATAAAATGTTATTTTTTTATACGATTGAGTAATTAAATTAATTAATTATGGTAATAAAAAGTAGGTAACCAAATACGCTTGATTAAATTTAAAAAATCATCTTGATGATAAAAATTATACAGTAAATAATTGAGATTAATTTTAATAATTTACCAATACAGAAATTTAATTGTAGGACCAGCTTTAGATCCAAATTTCGATAAGGTAATTTCGTCGTCTTCAGCTACAATAAATCCTATGCTCAAAGTGCATATGATGGCAATGAACCACAAACTTATTTTTAGCGATCGCATTGTTATTTATAAATTAAAAATTTATTTAATTTACAAAAAAAAAAAAAAAATTAAAACACGAATTATTGTCGTAAATATGTAATCATTAATCTACAAAATATTTAATTTTTTTCTTATTAATTACTAATGATTCGATGTAATAATATCGAGGAGTACTAAATTGTAACTATTTTTTACTGGTTATGCGGAGTTAAGTAAAGTTTGTTGATGATTTTGGCGTAAGAGGACACTACTTGTTGACACTCATTTTTAAATAATTAATTATCATTATTTATTTATAAATATCTCATCTCCATTAATAAAATAAACAATTATGTTCATATTCAAATTTAATAATTTAAATGCAATGGAATAATTTTTTCGATTAATAATTCCATCATTAGATTTGTATTAAATCAATTTAAGAGGGATAACCATTGATGACTAAAAAAAAAAATTTTTATTCTGTTTCAATTTAAAGTTTAAACCCTCGAAAAATTGTGTCAAAATTTCGAAAATTAACTGAGTTACAGACTTCAGTGAGAGAGAAGGCACGTTGTTTATTTATATTCAAAAATATTTTGTGTTTTGTAAAAAAAAAAAAACAAAAAAAAAATTAAAAGTCAAAACAAATATAATTTCATAATAAAAAAAAAAAAAATGGACTAAAAATTTTAAACGTGTTTTTCTTAAAACGACTTTTTTTAAACTCGTCGCATCGATAACTCGAGTAATTATCAACCGATTTACAACTTTATTTATTGTTTTATTTGTCTTTGGAATAGCAATATTTAAAAGTAGCCGATTTTAAAAATCTTAATTTTTATTATTTTTGGACTGCTTAAATAAAAAAAAAAAAATCGATGTGAGCTGGCCCTGCGGGCCAGTTCTAAAACTTCCCGCTGTTTTCGAGCTTGTTGAGTTTGAAACAATTGTTGTGAACACATTTTCGGGCTCGAAAATACTTCTGTATGTCTTTGTTTTCGAAAAATAACGTTTGTTTACCATTTTTTCTCCAACGATATCTCTCAAACAAATTGACCGATTGAGGTGGCAATCAACACGTTTTATTGAGTCCTAAAGCTGATCAAATATTGGAATTGATTTATCACGTCGTTTTTGAGAAATTTAAAAAAAAATAAAAAAAAAAATTTTTTTATAATTCTTTCGTTAACGCTTTCTCTTGAACGAATGAACCGATTTTGGTGGTTGTTTTCTTAGCGAGAGGTTAAATAGGATGAAAAAATGAGAAAATTTTCAATAGGTCGTCGTTTGTGAAAAATGAAGATTTAAAAAATCAATTACGAACAACGATAACTACATTTATATAGATTGTATTGAACTTTAAAGGTAGTTGTTTCGAGGTAGTCACGTTCAAAAGTATAGCATACCGAATTAAAAGAACAGCATAACTGAAGCGGTTAGTTGAACGCCGCTCATTGGAAACTTTTGTAAAAGTACAGTCATATGCTCTTACATATATCCAAGTAGTATCAATACGTTTATATACACATACATCCATAATATTCGAGAAGTGATCGTGGCAACGCCGTTCACTGTTACTGTGCATCTTTTTTGTGTTCCGTAATATTTTTATTAATGTAGTCGTAAGACATAACCAAATTAACCGTCAAAATAAACTAAGCTATTTATTATTAAATTATTAGAAATGTATGAACGTTTACTTATTATTAATTAATAAATTTTATTATTTTTCTATTTAATTTATAATAAACGCTGAAAAGTTATCAATAAACGAAATTTTTAAGTAAGAGAGCATTTGTATGTCGAACAATTTATTTATTTTTAGAATAAATAAAAAATAAATGTTAAATTATTTTTATTTTGTTTGAAAAAATAAATTTATAAAACGATTGCCTTTCATAAATTTACAAAAATTTAATATTATTGATTAATTTTTTTTTAATAGTAGAATAATTAATTAATTTTATTCATTGGTTAGCTTTTTTATTATGTGCCTGTTTGTATTTTCCCGCGCCTATTTGGCTATAATATAAGCGCTGTTGCCACATCGCACTACTGTTTTGGTACATCTTTGAAATTTTTAAAAAGTTTCAAGGTTTAATGAATTATATTTCAGAAACGACGTGGTCAATAATTTTCATTTTTTTTTATATGGTTTGTAATTTTAGTTTTGATAGCACACAAAATTTTTAGAATGATCCTACATTGCGTTTTGATTTTATTAAAAAAACATTACCCGTAAATCGCTATTCTCCATAAGAGCCTGTGTTAAAATAGCAATATTTTGAAATCGTTTTTCATAAAATTGGGATGGTCAATGTTACTCAGATTAGTCTCATATGATTCGTAGTCAATCAAAGAACAATCAGGTAAATTTTTATAAAAATCCTACATTAAATTAATCCACGCAACAACTACCTTAATTTGTTTTTCCAGATCGTCCGTTTTCGACAAATCGATGCGACCGTAGGGCGATAATTTTTTTTGAGACTTGATCGCAACGCTGAAAACTGTTACTATTTAATGATTTTCAATAAAAATGTATAAAACCCATACTCCTTAAATATCTCGGTAAAAAAAATTTTAGAAAATCACTTACCTGTTCCGCTGTTACAGTGGCTATCCCCCTTAATGAAATGTTATGACGGCGTTAAAACATTTATAAATAAATAATTAAAATGATTACTTTACAAAGATAGCCATTAAATTAAAAAAATATTGATAATTCTATTTTAACAATAAAAAAAAAATTTATGAAAATAATTAATACAATTTATTAAATTTGATTTTTAAAAATATTTATATTGATGAACATAAAAAATATTAAATAATTATTATTTATTATTATTAGTCGATATGATATCAGCAAATAGTGCTTTAGTTTTATCATCTTTTCCTTGCGATTCAATCCATTGTTTTTTGTCACGTGAATATAATGGGACATTAAGTTTTTTATAAATAAGACGTCCAGTTTTTGATGCCTTGAGTCCTTGTCCTGCGCTGCTGAGTTCATCCATAATAAAAAATCTTTGAGTCTGTTTTGAATACTCCCAAAATTTATCAAGACAACGTGAACCATGAACACTTAATGCCAGTTGTTCCCAATGTCCTTTAATTAATTTTGTCAATTTTTCTCTACTTTTTTCTCCAACAAATTTACTATCCATAAAAACATCAAGAATACGACTCCCCTTAGGATCACCAAACAAATCAACGAGTTCATCTCCGTTCATCGCCAGAATTGAATTAACTACTTTAATCGGTTTATTAAACTGTAAGATAGCTTGGATAATTAAACTACCGTGAAGGTTGATGGCAATATTTTTGTATCTTTCGTCTTTTTTAGCAGCAGTCCATTGATCATAAGTAATAAGTCGACAAACCAGTGGTACAAGTTGTAATTGTCGTTCTGCTGATTCATCACACCCCAATGACTTACTAATAATATTAACAAAAGGTCCTTGTTTACTTTGTAATCGTAAACATGCATTAGCTAAACTTGATAACACGCCCATAAATTGTTTATTAATTATTTCTAAAACATATTCTGATATTTCATCAAATATTTTTTCAAACTCTTCTTTTGTTACACAAAAATTTAATAATTTTTGCACACAATAATTTGTGTCTTTTACTAATGTTAATTTTTTTAAATTACCTTCAAAATATATTGCATATATTTTTTTAAATTTTTTTGGTTGCGCAACCATCAAACACGTTTCTAATAAACGTAATGAATCTTCATTATCGAATATGTTTGATAATGAATCATCAGTGTTGTTGGTAAAACAATCATTCATTATTTTTTTAATAATTTTTGAATTTAATTTGGGATCAATGTCTTGTATGCTGTATAATAATGTTTGTAAAAGACCAGATGTTAATTTATCTTTACCAAATTCACGGAATTGTGGCCAATTTATTATTCGGTTTCCGGATATTTTTAATAATTCAAGATAATCTTCATGAACTTTTCTTCGTGGTTGATAAATAGCATTACTATTATTGTTAATAATAGTTTTATTATTATTATTTTTGTCATCAATTTTATAAAATAAACCCCCAAGACATTCAATGGCAGTTCTTAAAACATGATTAGCATAGTGATCATGGGTAAATTCTTCAAAATTATTAATTGTAAATTTACATAATTTTAGTGCTATTTTATTATACTCATCTGCTTGATCTTCAGTAGTAATAACAATGTCTTCTTTTTTAATTTTCAGGTCCATGTGATAACTATCATTTCTATTACCACGATCAGCACATACGTGAATTATTTTTTCCAAAACATGACTACCGAATCTATCACAACAAATTAAACGTAATGATGGACTGAAGGCATTTGCAAATCGTTGGATAACTTGAAGACTAGCATAATCCATTAAAGAATCTATGACTCTCGAACCAACTTGATTTTTCGAGTATTCTATTTCATGGTCGACTATTTGATCGTAAACATTACTTACAAATGTTAATTTATCATCCATTGTTGGAAAATCTGTTCGTAAAACTTCTAATATTCTAATTAAATATTGATAAGTATCATAATCAAGTTCGTTGTTGATAATTGAATCTCTTGTACTTCTTCGTATTAATTTTTTAGTCATTTGATTTGCTGAACGTTTTTTTTTACGTTTAAATCCTTGTTTATCCGAGTCAGTATTATTTGTGGTATTTATTTCAGACATTTTCGATTTATTTAATTGAATTTTAAAAAATATTATTAATAATATAACCAAACTTTCTTTTATTTATCACTCACGTGTTGGATGTAAGCGTAAAGGCAGGTACACAACTCAATCATAAGCGGGCACAGATGGGCACTGGTCTCGTGACGAGTAATTTTACCTACTTTTGACCGTCACACAACGGTTTTGTGACAATTGTAGTTGTAACGTGACCGTTACAAACCACTGCCATCTAGCAGATACATTTTACATAAGACTAATAATTTGTTTTGGAAGGAAATGCACAGGTACTGTGTACTTAGCTTTGTAATAAATCGCAAACTCTTACATTTATGATTTTTATTGATTTAAATACATATGTGTGCGTATAATCATAATTGAATATATTGTTTGGGTAATTAAATTAGTCAGTTATTTTATGAAGAATTTTACTGCTTGAATCTATTTTTATATTTAAAGTAAATTATTCAAAAATATGTAATGAATGAATGAATATCTAATGATCTCAAAAATACCTAAAAACAAATAAATAAATCATTGTTTTTTAAAAATGTATATGTCATAATGTAAGTCATAAATTTAAGGTATTAAATAATAATTGACTAAATTCTTTATACAAAATATATTTTTCAAAAAAATCCGGTTAGTATACTTCATATATAAATCACTTAAACATTGATTTATGTTAATAAATTATATAAACAGACTGGAATCATACTTCATTTCCGTAAAATCATAAAATATCGAAAAAAAATTGTTTTGACTTAACTAGGTAATCAATTTTTCAAAAACAAAAAACCGTCACAAAAAGCTATAAAGCTGTATGTGACGGTAACAATTGTGACCGGCGTAGTGACCGTCATTTGCACAACTAAAATAGAGCAAAATTTGCTTGAGCAAAAGTTAACGGTATAAATGTTTCGTTGAATTTTCCGTCAAATTTCCGTCAACTTCGGACTTTTCCATTTTTACGACAATTTGTTTGCAACTTACTGTTAAATTTGACGTAAATTTACTGCCTGAATTAAAATGCGAATTCACTTTAAAAAATGACTAGAAAAAAGTTGTCGTTAATTTTCAGGCAAATTTAATGTCAATTTATCATTAATTTGACTTTAAAAATTGTTAAGTAAATTTTTACCCTCACATTGAAGACAATTTCATGTATAACTTAGCTTACCTTCTGAAATGGTAAGAATGAACATCACTGATTGTTTTTTTTTCGACGAAGTTTGCCTTTAAATGCAAGAAAAATTAACTGCAAATTTTCATTTTCAATTTTTGCTGTGAAATCGTGTGCAAATTCGAGCAGCAGAGGTCAGGTAATTACAACATAAATTTACCGTCAATTTCAAGCTTAAATGGCTATTATCCCTTCAGAACCATCGTGTAGAGAGATTCTCTCACACTTTCTTTAAAACTTTTTTTTCTTTCTAAATTGAAATGGAATGACCCCCTGAAATTTTTTTTAGCTTACTAAAATTTAATGCTCTAAATGATACTAAAAAAACGAAATTTTTTAAACTTGAAAAATAAAGAAAAAAAATTATTTTTTCATTAACTGTGAGAGTTTCTCTCATCGCGTGAGTTAAGTCAGGCACAAAAAAAATTGCTGTTCGTATTACTTCGTTTCATTTCGGCTGTCTCCGTGGTATCTAGCCGCCATTTTAAATGTATATAGATATAAAAATAAACAGTATTCTAAAAGTTGTTTACAATAAGTGTTCCTGTATACCAGTATTTTAATCAAAATAAAAAATGTAATAATTTCTAAATGATTATTTATAAAAAATAATTTATAAAGAATTATTATTTGATTTTTAGTATTCAAACAAATAATATTTTATGTTGTATTTTACTTGATATATAACCTAAAATTATTTAAATATTTTTTAAATTTCGTTCTTGGCGCTTGCGCAATAGGCGTGAGATTTTCTCTCATCACGATAGCAATGACTGTGGTACGGGAGGCGTATGTCCTGAAGGATTAAGAGCATTTTCAGACAGTGCCCCCCCCACTTTTTAAAAATTTTTAATGACTTTCAATTGTCATAAGCGTATCAAAATTTAATTAATTAATTAATTAAACAAAATTGAAACTTTAATTGAAAAGAGGACAACGCAAGAGTAATTTCGCCGAAATATAAAATTTGAAAAAATTACGTACAGTTGACATCAGTTGAGAGTTAAAAAAAATTTGTGAAATAAATTTCAGTAAAATCTTTATGTCAATTTTTTAATTCGAACTTAAAAATTTTTTAGGCTAAAGTTTATTTAACAAATTTCGTTTGACTCCCAATTAATCTTAACTGTAAGTAATTTTTATTTAAAGTCATGAAAAATTTTTAAAAACAGTTGGGCACTGTCTGAGAATGCCCTTAACGACCGTCGATATTACTACTAATGTTGTTCTCTATTCTACTACTGAGTGGCAGCACTGATACAGCAATTGATATGAAAAAAGAGCGGTTGATTAAATTTTTTTTATAATTTCTTTACAGTTGTGATTGATTTTGAGTAATTTTTGTTTTCATTTTATTTAGAATTTTAAAATAATTTTTTCGGATGATTAAAGAAAAATGATCGACATCATGCCGTTAAAGAATATTCTATGTTGATTGGGAAGATGAAATTTTTTTTTTTTAGTTCCTTTGAAGAGAATACGTGCTCCAATGATTAATAAAATGTGTGAATTAATTAAAAATATAATATGAATTTAGAGGAGTGAGCTTTTAGTTTTTCTAAACATGTTTTGTTGTTACATTATCAAATAAGGTGTAATAAAAATAAATAACTAATAAGTAGTAAAAGTGGTATTTACTTATTTTTTTTTTTATTTTAGTTAAGAACGGTTTTCAGATAATTTTGTCCCAGCTTTTCTCTGAAATAAAAGCTCTAAACGCAAAATAAAGACACAGACCCGATGCTTTACTCTATGATCTAGCGAAGTGCACTTCAATTTTTTGATAACTTCCATTTGTTTACGAGAAAAGCTTGGACAAAGTTCTCATTTACTGTACAAGTGCAACAGAGATAGTACCGTTTATCCAGATGAGTGCGAATAAAGAAACAAATGAAAACGCGTCTTAAACAAGTATTTTTTTTATTATACTACAATTTATTTTTGATTTAATTTTTTTTTTTCAACAGTTGAAAGGTACCCTTTATATTAATTAAATAGATTGTCAAAGTAAACGTGTTCGATTGCCTTTTCTCGTGGCTAAAATATATATACACAATATTAGTCCAGTCGACATGCACGTAAAAATGGTGACAAGATCATTATTTCGGTGGGTATAAACCGATTTTGAAAATTTTTTGTTAAAAATTGTCAAAAAAATACAAAAACTACAATCTCACCTGAATTCGATGGCCACTCTTTTGTTTTTTTGTATAAAAAAATAAGATACCGGAAAAAAAAGTTAAGATCTGCCTAGATCAAATTACACTGAAAAAAATAATCGCTAGCAGCTAGCGATTATTTTCTTTAGCAGCTAGCGATTTTTAATCGCTAGCTGCAAGCGATTATTTCGCTAGCAGTAAGCGATATTTTCTTTAGCAGCTAGCGATTAAAAATCGTTAGCTGCAAGCGATTATTTCGCTAGCAGTTAGCGGTTTTTTCGCTATCAGGTAGCGATTAAAAATCGCTTGCTGGAAGCGATTATTTCGCTAGCTGCTACAGATTTTTTCCTTGTAGGGAAATGGGGGCAAAATGGGCCCCCCAACTTTTTTAACATGAAAAGTGTTTGGGGTGCGGGAGGAGCAAAATGGGACATTGAGGCAAAATGGGCCACTGAGGCAAATGGTCCCCCAAAAATTTTTAAATAAGACAAGTAAAAAAAACTGAAGATTTGAATCTTTTTTTTCTTAAGGGGTCCATTTTGCCCCACCCCTTCCTCCATACCAAACACTTTATATGTCAAAAATTTTTGGGGGACCATTTTGCTTCAGCGACCCATTTAGCCCCCCTTTCTCTACAAGGAAAAAATCTGTAGTAGCTAGCGAAATAATCGCTTCCAGCAAGCGATTTTTAATCGCTACCTGCTAACGATAAAATCGCTAACGGCTAGCGAAAAAATCGCTTCCAGCAAGCGATTTTTAATCGCTACCTGATAGCGAAAAAACCGCTAACTGCTAGCGAAATAATCGCTTGCAGCTAGCGATTAAAAATCGCTAGCTGCTAAAGAAAATAATCGCTAGCTGCTAGCGATTATTTTTTTCAGTGTAGATCAAATATTATATATGACTAAGAATGAACAGATCTGATCTGGTCTGTTTAGATCAAAGTAAATCTAGGCTAATATAACTTTCTGCTTAAAAATCAGCCTGTCTAGATATGAACAGATCCAATTTGATCTAGGCAGATATGAACAAAATGCAGATTTCAACTTTTTTTCCCTATAGTATCGATAAAGATGTTAACAAAAGTTATATATAAACATTAGGGTGGCCAAAAAACCGACTATTTTTTTTTTCAAGTCTTTTATGAAAATTTGTTGACTTACGATGATTTGAGAAAAGCTTCTCCAATAATCACATCGATAAAAAATTTTCAAGAGGTCGCTTACGAATTTTGAAAATATCAAATATGATTAAAATTCGGATTTTTCACTTCCAAATTGTTTCTTTGTCGGAGCAGCAATAGTTTATATTTACAAAAGCATGTCTAAGCTGAAATTTTCCGCCTAAAATTGAAATATTTAAACGGCGCTCAAGAATTTTATATATTAACTGATAATATGTAATTAATAGTTTGAATTAGTTTTTGTATTTTTTTATATTTCAATTATTGTCATTTCAGTAAAATATAATTTTTGCGTAACTAAAAATATACAGAACAGTCATAAACAATAAAACTTGGTAAGTTTTGAATAAGCAAAAAAACCTAAAAATTGAATTAAAAAATAAAAAAGTATGCAAATAACTTATTAATTCTGTTTCTCGGGTTATATTTTCATTCATTGTGATGCATATTAATGGTGGAAAAATCGAGAAGCTTTGTTATTAACATTTAAGGGTCGCTCGAAAACGTTCACAAGACAGCACTCGGAAACATTCAAAATGCTTGAGCGAGGTTTAAATATTTAAATTATGGACTTAAATTTTCAGCATAGTCATAATTTGATAAATATAAGCTATTACTGCCACGAGAAAAAAAAAAAATTTGAAATAAAAAATTCAAATTTCGATCATTTTTGATATTTTTAAAATTTCTGAGCGACTTCTTGACAATTTTTTATCGAGCTGATTTTTGGAGAGGCTTCTTAAAACATCGTAAACCAACAAATTTTAATAAGAGACTCGAAAAAAAAATAAAGTCGGTTTTTTTGGGCCACTCTAATAAATATGACTAAAAGTAATAAAGTTTACAGTTTTTTAGTAGACAATCGAGATGTTTAAATCTTTGTAAAAATCCACACGGGAATCCATACCAGATTTTCATATGGATTTGACATATATGGTGTGGATTGCCATAGAAACCCATGTAACAATCTATATAGGGATCTATGCTGGATTCATATGGGAATCCATCCGAAAACGCTATTTGGTAAACCGTATAGGACTGTAGACTGGATCCCCGTATAGAATTTATTGATAGAGTGTTATTTATTAACGCATGATATTGATTAAATAAATAATCGATATGCAAATCTTCGTGAACATTATTTTAAGAATTGTGAATGATGAAAAAGTGAATGAACAGCAAAGTAAATAATTCTGTTTAAAGTTATATAATAATTATATGTTTGTACCTTTTGTATGTAAGTTATAAAAAAAATTAACATCAGTCAGTTATAATGAATTTTCTGCTGCTAACTGTCTGTACTAAAATTAATAAGGATTTTTTTTCGTAAGCATATCCAATAAAATGCATGAACTATTTGTATATCTATGAATAAGTAAAAGTTTATTTCTTTAGAATTTCATAATAATAATACTCATTGGATTATAAAAATATTATGTTAAAAGCTTTTCTTATTGCTGATAATATTTTCAAACGTTCATAGGGGAGATCGGGATTAGTTTTCTCACGGGTTGGATGTCATAGAGATTATAATAGACGACTTAACGAACGAAATTCGAACATTGATTGGCGTCAAAGTATCGGCATCGAAATGGAGGTGATACCTTCGAGATTCATCGCCGCCGATTGATGAACCGATCGCCACAAATGATCACTGTGACAACCAACCCCGGTTTCTCCTATTTAATGATTTATTTACTAAACACAATTTAATCAAAACTATAAGCAATAAAGATTTAAACATTAGAATTTGATTAATCAATGATAAAAAATTGTATAATATAGATAATAATAATAATAAAGAAAGCCCATTCGGCAGCCGAAATGGAAGTAGATTTCTCATTTGATTATTTCAACCTCTCAAATGAACGTTAATAATAAAATAAATTTTTTTTTCGACATTCTTAGATTCTTAAGGTTATAAATTAAAAAAAAATTGTCAAACAGTTTAAAATTGAAAGCAAAAAATTTAAGAATTAAAATTAGAAAATTAAGTAAGTTATCGGAATAACAAAAATTGAAGTTAAAGAGAATCTATTTATCTACGAATAAGTATTCTGTGATTTTTACTATAGGATTAATGTTTAATTCAAAATTGAATAATATGATTTGACTTGAAATTTCAATTATGATAGGTCTAAGTGTCATACTTGAAATCAGGTAAACACTGTCAATAAAAAAAAATTGAATTTGCACACTTGAAATGAGATATTTAGATATTATGAGTTTTACACTGCAATAATATGAATTCAATCAATTTCATAAATTTACTGATAAATACAGTAGTTAGGATTCGATGGAATCTATTAAAAGTAGGAGGACCAATGCAACAGCAAAATTTCATTAAATGAGTAGTAAGATGCGAAATTTCATTGGTCTAGACACATATATAGGCATGGAAATGAAAGCTTATTTAAAGAGCTTTCAGATAAAATTTGTAGGAAGTCCATAAGTTATAACATTCAAAAAATATTGAAGAAAGAATAAGTAAAAATTTGAATTTTTGATATTTTAAAAATTTTGAAATGCTATAACTTTTAAAGTATTCGACCGATTGAGCTCATATTCTACCTTGATCAAGGTAGTCACCCACAGAATATGTATGCCAAATTTCAAAGCGATCGGTTTAGAACTGTGGTAATAATCAGAGTCACAACTTGCATAACATTAGTTTTTATAATATTTTGTAAATTTTTAAAACCATTTTTCTATTCGAAAAAGTAATCAAATCGAAGAGCTACATAGTAAAAATTGAAGGCAATCGAGCGAGCTTTCACATAAGACAAACGAAAATAAGCTATCTCTTTCCGTTTGAAAGTTACATCTAGTAAAAGCGGCA
The DNA here is from genome assembly GCA_030273425.1 of Microplitis manilae. NCBI lineage: Eukaryota > Metazoa > Arthropoda > Insecta > Hymenoptera > Braconidae > Microplitis > Microplitis manilae. The sequence continues at coordinate 18,542,365 of CP092726.1, read as the reverse complement.
AATAAATTTTTTTTTGAAAATTTTACAAAATTTCAATTAACCATAACTTCTAAACTCACCGGATGAATTGGCTCATCTTCGAACTTATCCAAGGTAATCGTCCATAGACTAAGTATACTAAGTTTCATTAAGATCGGTGTAGAATTGTTGACGCTATCGTTGGAGAACGGCGCGTTATATCGTATATATATATATATATATATATATATATATATATATATATATATATATATATATCAATACATATATAAACTTTTGAACGCAATGTATTTTCTGACTCGTCGAGCTGAGTTCAGAAATAGCAATATTTTTCGAAAATTCCATCATGAGGACAAATACAATAGTTAGATTTCTATGAAATCTACTAAAAATAAGAAAAGATCGAATGTGATTTAAAATAATGTGTGTAATAAAAATAAGGAAAAGGTATTTATAAAAAAGTTAGACTAGGCTGGTTAGTGTTTATTGGGTGGTCGATACACAGCGTTCGTAGCGATAAGTAATAGAATATAGTAAACTTACTTCTGCCGTTTACTAGCTCAATAAAGCATTAGTATAAGAAAATTGTTGAATAATTATAGTTAAATTTAATGTTTATTATAATTGTTAGCATATAAAATTTTAATAAAAAAATATAATAAAATAATAAAAATTTAACTATTGAAAATTAATTTCATAGCTTTTTAAAATTGAATATCGACCCGAGTCGAAATATTTAACGTAAATTCAACGTTTTTAACGTTTTCAACGTAATTTCAACGTTTTTAACGTTTTCAACGTAAATTCAACGTATTCAACGTTTTTAACGTAAATTCAACGTTTTCAGCGTAAATTTAACGTTTTCAACGTAAATTCAACGTTTTCAACGTTTTGAACTTGAATTGAACATTTTGGACAGTGACTGGCCTATGAGAAAGAAAAGAGATCGGAAAAAGAAAGCACTGAGCTCTATCGCAAAGTTTTCCAGACTAATTATCAAAAAGATACGTAGTACCCTCAAGGTCTTTCTCTAGAACACAATCTATGATGCTGTCACTTAATCCAAGAACATTAAATTGAAGACTGACACTGCTATAAGATTGCCCGATCAAAAATGATTTCAAATTATTATAATTTAATTTATACTCAATTATAATAATTTAAGATCATTTTCGATCGGGCAATCTTATGGCAGTGTCAGTCTTCAATTTAATGTTCTTGGATTAAGTGACACCATCGTAGATTGTGTTCTAGAGAAAGACCTTTAGGATACTACTCATCTTTTTGATAATTAGTCTGGAAAACTTTGCGATAGAGCTCAGTGCTTTCTATTCCCGATCTCTTTTCTTTCTCATAGGCCAGCCACTGTTCAAAATATTTAATTCAAGTTCAAAACGTTGAAAACGTTGAATTTACGTTGAAAACGTTGAATTCACGTTTAAAACGTTGAAAACGTTGAATTTACGATGAATATTTCGACTCGGGGAGTATAACGAAATTATACTCCACACGATATTTTTGTGATAGCTTATATATAAAATTGTATGAATGGAATGCTATCAATAAATCAAATATACACTTGTTATAATAACATTTTTAAAAAAATAATTTATTAAATAAATAGTATTATATTGAAAAAATAATTCAAGTACCAACATGTAATTTAGATGCAGGGAGATACCGTAGTATCTGCCGCAGTTGACGCGGCAGGCAGTTAGCTCGCAACAATAATACTTTTTTACGCTGGCTCGTACTAGTATGAAAGAGTAGTCAGTTGAAGCAGTTCGAGTAAGCGCTGATGGATACTGACTACGACGAGAGT
>CP092726.1:18520564-18530564 GCA_030273425.1 Microplitis manilae | reverse complement strand
TAAAAAAATATATATTATTAAAGCCGAATAACATCGAGACAATAAGATTTTTTATTAATTACCAATGAGGGAAATGTACTCGGCAAGTTATGGGTAAAAATAAAATTTCTCAAGTGCCAAAAATAATTGCCATTTGTTTAAACTTAGAAGAACCTGAGAAATATACTGGTCACTGCTATCGCCACTCATCAGCAAATTTATTGGCTAACTCTAGGCCAAGTTTGACTGAAATAAAACAACATGGAGGGTGGAAATCGAGCAGTGTTGCAGAGGGTTATATTGAACATTCGTTGAACGATAGAAAAAAAATTTTTGAAAAAATAATTACATCTGATCTCTCATCAACTTCTGAATTCGACCAACCGGTAACTTCAACATTAGCTCCACCATCGACTCCAAAATTCGATTTACCTTTGACTTCAACTTCCGATCAACCATCGATTTCAACGTTGGCTTCAATAGTCAATGAAAATGCAGATCTATTACTTCCTGTATCGAATGAGAATTCAAATATATTACGAGCCGATTCTAATAACCCTATGAAGTCAACTGAGCGTTCCACAAAAATGAATCCAATTCGAAAACCACTTCAACAAATTCAAAATTTATCCTCTGAAAATAAAATACCCATACGTACAACAATAACAGGTACAAAGAAACGTATAAATCAGAATGAAATAAGAAATGATAATATTCACACAGTCGCTCCAGATTGATAACATTTAAAAAGTGCAAAATACAAAATTCAACAATTAATAATCATTACCACGATGATGATAAAAACAATTCTTAAATTTAATAATAAATGCCTAAATATATTATTTGTGTATAGTTAAGTGCGTTGAATAATTTTTTATAATATTTTCCATTGTCAATTAGTAATGATGAACTTATCCTTGATTAAAAACTCTGATTGAAACTGATTGAAAACGTCCAATCAGATTTAATCAGAAATTTCTGATTGACTTTCAATCAGTTTCAATCAGTTTCAATCAGATTTAATCGGAAACTTCCGAAGAATTCTGATTGAAAGTCAATCGGAAATTTCTGATTGACTTTCAATCAGTTCCAATCAGATTTAATCAGAATTTCTTATTGACTTTCAATCAGTTTCAATCAGATTGAATCAGAATTTATTATTGACTTTCAATCAGTTTCAATCAGATTTAATCAGAATTTATTATTGAATTTCAATCAGATTTAATCAGAATTTCTTATTGACTTTCAATCAGTTTCAATCAGATTTAATCAGAATTTATTATTGAATTTCAATCAGTTTCTATCAGATTGAATCGGATATTTTCGGAAGGTTTCGATTGTAAATTAATAAAAAATTACCGATTCTCGGGACAAAATAATTGTATATATTATTAAACGGTAGAAAATCAAAAAATCGAATGTTTCAAAATCTACGTTGAATCTATATTAACAATTAGATTGCATGTCATGAAGTAATATAGAATATACTATATTACCACCAAAAATTGTACTTGTCACTCTGTCAAAGAACAGAGGAGTGCTCTTGTTAGAATTTTTCAATTTCAATTTCAAAGATTTTTATTGATTGTTAATAAATATATACAATTAATTCAAGTATATCAATACAATGTTTTTTAATTTTTTTTTGTTCCCTGCCCTTGGGCTTACACAATTATAAAACGATATTTACGTTGTTATGATTTGTTGTGAGTACAAGTGGTTGTTATGTTTGAGTGGGAAAAAAGCGAGAAAAACCCAGTTAGAATTTGTTTATTTTAAAAAGTATTTGGAAAAAATATGACATATTTAAGGATTTTTCATGATGATATGTTGTGGACCTTGTCAGAATTGCTTCCAAGTCTGGAATATAATACGTCTGAACGAAGTTTCTTACCAGGGACACTACACTAGTGGTAGGCGCTATCTAGTAGCGAGAACCGAATTACTCCTACTGCTATTGCTTAGGACTGATGAATTTTCTCTCCTCCATATATATCTTTTCTCTTAAGAAATTTTTCTCTTGGTTCAAGCAACTTTTTTCTATTACTTGCATACGAAAATCCTTGCGTTAAACACCCCCAAAAAATTTATTTAAAAAATATAAGTTTAAATACAAAAAATATATTTTAGAATTTATAAAAAATAAATCAGAAAACTATTTTTTTAAGAACTTGACATTGAAATGAAAATAACTAGAAAAAAAGCAAAACTTTGGAAAACTTCATTCATTATAATTTTTGAGAAATGAAATTACCCACAAAAAAGTTTCTATAAGATTTTCTGATAAAACTGATAGTTTCGCTGGAAAATTAAAAAGATCTCAAAATTTACTATAAATTTGACTTTAAGCTCAAATAACTTTTGAACAGTTAGATTTATCAAAAAATGATGAGACTTTTGTTGTAGAGCATTCAATTTCCTACAAAAATATCTATCGTGCATCATAATTCGTTGATTAGATTATAAGTTAGAAAATTCTAAAATATAAAAAGTTTTTTTCCCGTGTTATTTAAATACTCTGTAAATATGAATAAAAACGGCTGGACGCAAACCGTAGTATTATTATTAAGAGCTTGAATTGGTACAGAAATTTTGGTTTTTAGGTATACTTTCAATTTTTGGATACTAAAAAAAAAATTTTTTTTAACCAACCTTATGTATATATAATTTTTTATTAATGCTTTTTTTATTTTTGTGATAGTTTTAATTCAATCAATACAGTTCTTCAAAAAGTTTATACATAATCCTAAAAAATGCTTGTTTTCACTTTTTATAAAATTTATTAAATTGGAAAGACCGATAGAATTCTATACTTTGATACTTCAAAAATTGCTGAATTCATGACAAATGAACTTCATATCTGCCCAAATTTTAATAATTATTAATATTATCTGAATTGTTATTTTCCGATTGAAACGGATTAAAACTGATTGAAAATTTTTTGTCGGATTTAATTGGATTCAATCGGAAAATAATCGATAAATGAATTATTATTTTCTAATTGAATCCGTTTTGTTTGAAACGAAAATTTTTTTTTTCTAGCCAACACAAGATAATTTTGCCGTTTATATTGAGAAAAATTCGCTGAAAATTTTAGCTCTTAAATTTAATTTAAAGTACTTTTTCTCGACTATCAAATTTTTTCATTTAAAAAGTATGTAAATTAAATAACTTTTTTTTTTAAATTGCTATAACTTAACAGTAGAACATTCTAAAGTAAAAAAGATTTATACTATATTAAACTTACCATTTTTAAACTGTCCAATGTTAAACTACTTTTATCTCATAGATAATATGCCCGAGTCAAAAAACAAATTCTAGTTTGGACCTCAAAAAATTCAATTCCTTTGATCTTTTATCTACCGGTCGGAAAATAATACAATATTGGCACTCTAAATCTATGAAGTCTAAATGCAAACTCTTCATCGATTTTGACTTCTAACGGAGCTCTCAAAATCCTCAAAAAAAAAATTACCGTTTTCTGGACTTAGAAAATTTTCGAGTTGAAAAAAAAAATCTGAGTACTTAGAAAAATTTATGTGTAAAAATAAGTACATTGATTAATTTATTATTATTATTATTATTATTATTATTATTATTATTATTATTATTATTATTATTATTATTATTATTATTATTATTATTATTATTATTATTATTATTATTATTATTATTATTATTATTATTTCTTTTTTTTAGTTAAATGCTCAGGGGGTTATCCCCGGTAGTCCGACTCTACCGAGGGCCTCACCTGAGCGCCAAATCGTTACTGCTGCGATGCTTCATCAACAAGATGATCAGCATGCGCAGCAGGCCAAGTTTCGTTGCCTTAGGAGACGGAGGGATCCGAGTATCACAGCCTTTTACATCCGCGATACCAAAAACTCAACTTGCGATAAACAAGTTGGGATTTTAGCCAATGCAGACACAAAAGACTGTTTCATCCCTCCTAGGACGCCAACAATGAGTACGACAAGCTTGACACGGTAGCCTGGGTAAAGTTTGCCAATTTCAAACAGGAGATCCTGATATATCTCGTGTTTGTGCTCCTTTTTACCGTGATGTTATACTCAGCCGGAGCTGAGAACTCAATAACATAAATGTTACGAGCGGTTTTATCGAAGAGCACAATATCAGGTTTATTATGATCGATTTTCCGCGTTGTTGCGAATGGCACGTTCCAATAAATACGGCAACGGTCATTCTCAACAACTTGCGGAATATCTCCTGGCAGGTAAGGCAGCACTGGTGTTTTATCGATACCGTGCGTGTATCGAAGATGGTAATAAAGTACTCGCAGAGCAGCATTGTGACGCTGGACGTATGCATTTCTTGCCAGCACAGGACATGCTGACAAAAGATGCATAAGCGTCTCAGGATGTTGTTTACACACCCTACACAATGTGTCGGGTAGCTGCATCTGGAGTACTTTAGCACGGTATTCGAGAGTGTTAATAACACCATCTTGGCAGGCAAAAATGTATCCTTCGGTCTCGGACATCAGGCCAGCTGACTTGAGGAAGGAAAACGTCAGCTGTGTGGACAAGCCATGGTCACGCACGTGTTTAAAGATCACGCTGTGCATGGACTTGTCCATATGTGTGCTGAGCAGTTTTTGTTGCTCAGCGTTCCCGACGACCGTCTTAAATTCCTCCTTAGGGAGTCCAATAAGCGGGTTTACTCTTCCAAGACCGAGGGATTTTGCCGCGTAAATTGCTGCCTTATATAAAAACGCTCCCTTACGCCTATTCTCATGACTATGAACAATTTGCATAAGAAAGTCGTCTTCATCTGCTGTGAAATTGACAACCTCGTATGTTATACCCAAAACCAAACGATCACGTAGACACTCCAAGCTCTGTAGACCTCTCCCTCCGATGTGCCGGGAAAGGTATAATCTGGTGATTGAGGATTTAGGGTGCATGCTCCGATGCATGTTCATGACTTTGCGTGTCTTGATATCGAGATCTCTGAGCTCTTTTCGGGCCCATTTAAGAACACCGAAAGAGTACAGGAGTACTGGGACAGCAAGCATGTTTGTTGCAGAGACTTTGTTTTTTCCGGAAAGTTCTGATGACCAGATTTTCCGGAGTCTCCGTACATACTCGCTGCAGAGAGTCGTTTTGATTTTCGAGATGTCCTGCATAGGACTCCCGTCAATCCCTAGATATTTGTACGACTCTCCGGCGTCAAGATGGTCTATGACGCTCCCATCTACTAACTCGATATCTTCACGCACATCGGAACACTTACCCTTCACCAGATTAACGACCGCGCACTTGTCCAACCCGAAAGCCATGCCGACATCCCGTGTATACTCTCCTACGATATTCAAGGCTGTCTGAAGGTGTTCCTCATCAGGAGCATACACCTTCAGATCATCCATGTAGAGTAAGTGGGTGATCGAATACTTCCGATCAGATGGTGGGCCCACTGAGTATCCACGGGTGCGGCGTAGTGCAACAGATATTGGCAGCAGTGAGATGCAAAACAGCAGAGGGCTCAGAGAATCTGCCTGAAAGACTCCTCGTTTGTACTGTACAACTTCGGTTACACGTTTGTCGTTACCACATGAAATGTGGAACCGTGTTCGCCAAAGCTGCATCGTACGCTGAATGCATCCCACTGTATTGCGATTGACCCCAAGGCATTTGAGCAAAAAGAGAACAAGCTCATGAGATGTTGAGTCGAATGCCTTGCGGTAGTCAATCCAGGCCATTGACAGGTTGCGCTGATAGTAGATCGCGTCTTGAATAACGCATCGATCTACTAACAGGTTCTCTTTGCAACCTGACAGGCCTCTTTTACTGCCTCGTTGTTCGTATATCTGCTGCCATACAGGGTCTATCTCCTGCAGAATGCGATTATTCAGGATTTTGGTGAAAATCTTATAAACCGCATTCAAACAGGTGATAGGCCTGTAGTTTTTCGGGTCAGACAAGTCTCCTTTCTTCGGGATGAGCACGGTTCGCCCTTCTACAAGCCAGCATGGAATGGGTTCATCACCTCTGATGAACGCTGTAAAAATCCGGGCCAGATGACTATGGGTAGAAGTTAGTTTCTTCCACCAAAACAGGTTAATGCCATCTGGACCCGGAGCAGCCCAGTTCTTACCATTATTCAGAGCTGAACGAACTTCTTCCACGCTGACTTCAGGGCTCTCTTCATCAGCATTGTCGTTACGATGTTGTCGATAAAATGCCTCGAAGTCGTTGAGAGCTGGAGTGTCACGATTCACGTTCGGTTGGTCACCGTATAACTCGGACCAGAAAGCTTCTACTCGCTCGATGGATGGGGGATCGCCAGAAACGGATGTCTTAGGTGTCAGAAAGCGTGAAGGACTTAACCGAAACAAAGAGTTATCGGTAAGCCGCTTCAGCTTTTTCTCTAGTGACTTTTTGGCAGTCACTAGAGCCCGCAACCTGTTAAGGGAACCTTCTTTGATGTTTAGAAGATTCGCCTTATTCAGTGTGTGTTGCTGGTATCGTAGTTGAGCCGCAATACTGCGGACTTTTTGTGTAAATGCTTTACGAGCATTTACAAAGTCAATCACACACTGAATGCGGGAGACATGTTTCCGGAGATTATCAATCTTCAGTGAAAGCTGTCCAATGCGCCCTCTCATCTTAGCCTCAGGAGAAGAAGTTTTTCTTCTCGCTGGAGGTAAGAGTGAGGAAGCAGCATCATAGACAGCTCGATTGATGGTGAGCAAAGTAGAGTCTTCCTGAATCCGAGCAGGTAGTTCGTGGTTTTCCGTGTCAAGTAGATGTTTTGGGTAGTGTGTCTTTTTAGAGACACATACTTGTCGTGTGTGTCAAAATCATTGTCGGCGTCTTCGGAAGAACGGCGTCTCTCCTGATGTAGCTGTGCTGGAAAAGACAGACGGTGAGATAACCGTCTGTTAGTTAACAGTGATCTTCGTGTCCTCCGGAGATGAGAGACATAATCACGGAGATGTTGTTGTAAGAATTGGCTATGGTTAGGGTGCATATCGCACCAAAGTGCATGCATCCTAGCCATGTAGCCTCTCCGCTCCGGTTCACTGTTATTATAGCACATCAGGTGATCGGCTCGTAATTCCTCCGTCCACCTAAATGCAGTCCGTTGTTCGCCAAGGTCGTCATCATTCGGGATCTCGGTGCTCCGCCCAGCTAGTGGGTAGCCCTCATCCGAGAAGGGCCGGTTGTGGGGAGCACTTCTGTGTTCAGGATTATCTTGAACTCAGTATACTTTGCATTGGGGAGTTAGCCCAATGCAAAGGTCGTTGTGCGATTGGTAGGCCAGCAGATGGAAGGCCAGCCTACATTGCCCACGATGCGCCACGGGGTAAATAAAACCCCCGCCGGCCGCACAACATGCACCGTGGGCAAATTATTATTATTATTATTATTATTATTATTATTATTATTATTATTATTATTATTATTATTACTATTGTTATTATTATTATTATTATTATTATTATTATTATTATTATTATTATTATTATTATTATTATTATTATTATTATTATTATTATTATTATTATTCGCTTTTATATATTCCTGGACAAACTTTTAGTAGGTCTCAAAAAAAATTTTTTTTTTAATTTCCGAAATAATATAGAATACAAAATCAAACATTTTGTCCTCAATAAATTTTTGTATTTTAATTGAAGAAATGTATAGGGGAGCCTGGGGCACGAAGGCCCCCTCAAAAATTCGGTAAAAATTTTTTTTATTTTCCGTCAAGTTATGACCTTTATACTAATTTTTAAAAAATTATTTTCCGATTGAATCTGATTGAAACTAATAGAGAAAAATCCAATCAGTTTCAATCAGAAAGTACTAAATATTTTTTGATAGAATCTGATTGAAACTGGTAGAAAGTCAATCAGAACCCTCGAACGCTCCCGAACATTTCTGATTGGAAATTTGTTTCTGATTGAAACTGATAGAATTCTGATTGAGTTTCAATCAGATTCAATCGGAGTTTTTAATCAGGGTTATTAATAATCTATGTTAACTATTTATATTCTATTCTATAAATACCAATTCTGAGAAAAAATGTTATTATGTAAACCCTGAAATGGTAATTTTTACCATAAACAAACAAATAATTATACTTTTACAAAAACCATACGAATAGGCCTTATTTTACTACGGTAGGGTAATAAGGCCTACAAGTTAAACAATTAATTAATTAATGTAACGGAACGGCATGACCGTCCACCTCCGTTTGACGGGAGGCCGATACCACGCCCTTTTGGGCATACTCGCGCTGCGTAATCGCCTATCTTCCACCATAATATTATAAAAGCGAAATATGAGCATAAGCTCACATTAGCGTACCCATTAGGCATGCAGTGCATGTGGGTGCCTCACGCACAGCCACCACGAATCCTACCGCAAATCGACCCACACTCCTCCCATCTCAGGAAATAGAGAGACTGGTCGAAGCGGGGCTTGGAATGGGTCTCCCATGGTACCAATTCCCTGTATTGGTCAACAGATTGCGCATGGTTAGTGGTGGGCACAATTTCTTCCCACAGACCCATAAGGGCAACCACCACTCATATAAGCACTAGGATTTCAGACATGCCATTATACACACTTGCCCTCATCCATCACCTAGTGTTCTATTATCTCCGAGTTTTTGTGGACGCCATGATGTTTTGAGACCCAAAATGGCGGCGGTTGGTCCACTCGGGGTACAAGTTAAACAAACTGGAATAGTTTAACTACACTGTAAAAAATCGGGAGTGAATTCGGAGTTAAATTAAATCCGAATTCACTCCGCATTCACTCCGCCACTCGGAGTTCCGGAGTTTTAAAAAAAATCACTCCGTATGCGGAGTAAATGGGGAGTTTTTTTTTGGCGGAGTGATTGCGGAGTGACGCGGATTTTATTTCACTCTCAATTCACTCCAGCCCGGAGTTTTAATACTTAAATTAATTTATTTAAATTTATATTCAACCGTTAAATAGTGTGTGTTCGGAAGTGCAAATGTGTGCGTGCGGGAGTTGTGAGCATGCGCAAATATGTGCGTGTTTGCGCAAAGGTATGCGTGTGTGCAAACGTGTGCACATGTGCGAATGTGTGCGAGTGTGCAAATGTGTGCACATTTGCGAATGTGTGCAAATGTGTGCGAGTATGCAAATGTGTGCACATGTGCGAATGTGTGCAAATGTGTGCGTGTGTGCAAATGTGTGGGTGTGTGCGTGCGCGTATGTGCGAGTGCTTGATTGTGTGTACGTGTGTGGGTTCGAATATGTGTGTGGGTGAGTGCGTGCCTATTAGCTGATCAGTAATTTTATACACGAGTTTTTACTTCGATTACATAAGGTCGAGTTATGTTTTATTAATTATATTCTTACAACTCCTCTCCGGAGTGAATTTCACTCCAGAGGAATTAAATTAATAAAAAATTACGTACTCTGCAAAAACTCCCCTTCGGAGTGAATTTTACTCCGAGCGGAGTGAATAATTAAAAATTCATTCACTCCGCATTCACTCCGGATTTAATCCGCATTCACTCCGCGAATTTTTTACAGTGTATACTTAATAAAATTGGTATTAGAGATGAATCATGACTTAAATTTAGCAACAATACTTTTTAATAATCAGAAAACTAGATTGTTTTGCTCAGCAACACTTGAAATTATCAGTATTCTTTTTAAGAGTCAGAAGACTAAATTGTTTTCTATAATTTCTTCTGCACTACGACAGCATATGATGGATGATGAAATATAGAAGACAGAGAACATAATAGTATCGGGACTCTATAAATTTTTCGTAACACCTCTATGTAAGTCCCTTTCATTAGAGTATCCTTTTGCAGTGCTTTTGACATATCAGTTACAATTTCATTTGGTATTTTAGTTTTAGATGAAATCTATTCTGTAAGCCAAAATTCAATTATTTTAGTATCGTGTCGTTCTGAGAGCATTTGGCAAACTGGAATAATCGAAGACCAAACGTAAGTAACAATCTGATACAAAAATATCGAACCATTATAATAATTTTCAACGGATGAGATTTT
>CP092726.1:18503064-18515564 GCA_030273425.1 Microplitis manilae | reverse complement strand
TTTATAGCCATAATAAAGTAAAGTTCGCATTCAAAATAAACTTGAATTTTAAATAAATATAAATAAGTTTGATGTACTTGTATATAGATAAAACTTATTAATTTTTAATAAAATTTCATTTTTAGATTTATTAATGATTATTTTCATTTATTTATTATTAACAGAATTATTGAAAATTTATTATAGAAATAAGAGAAGACATCGATAGTTAAAACACGTAAATTTAATAAGATTTAAAAAATTTTATTTTACTTAAAATGAAACTAAAAAGTTTATTATAAAAACCTTAAGATGCTATTAAAATAACAAACAATTATTGGTTTTTATCTTATATAGTCCTACTACAAAAATATACGTATTTATTGTCAGTTTAAATCTATAGATGAACACAGAATTTCATTGTATGAACATTTTTTTAATACTAAGAATAAAAAACTTTTATACTAATATAATTTTTATTATACGTTTATTGTAAATAAAATAACCGTTCATTTTATAAAAATCAAGCAGCGTGAGCGATAAATAATTTCACATTCATCATAGTCATAAATATGATTAATAAATTATCCAAAAAATAAAAAAATTATTTATGAACTTATTATTTATTACTTAGATCGAAGAAATTCAAGTATGAAAACTCAAAATAATTTTTTTTTCTTTATTATTATTGGCGCGATGATTTAAATCTTGTTTGAATTTCTCTCTTTATTGCATTATAATGAAAAACAAAAGACTATCGAACTATCAATAATAAACATTATTGTAGTTTCACAACGCTATTTAATTAATAGAAACTATTTTGTAAGTAAATAATTATTAATTAAATTTGTAATTATTCTTTGATTGATTTTATTAATTCATAGATCAATAATGTTAATTTATTATAGACATTATGACATCTTGGGCTAATGTTCCACTTATTGATGTCTTAAAGAGAATAATACATTTTGATATTTTTTTCGACGATGGAAAAATAAAACCAAAAGCACATCCCGTTGGGAAGGAAATATGTTCTATTTGGAAACTTTCATCTGGGAAATACCTTAAGACTCCAATTGCCTTATACTTTGATGTTTTTCAAGATAGATATAACATCAAGAAGACTTATCTTGAAGCACGAAATTTACAATTCGATCATAAAATTGAAAATGACATTTCCTCCATGAAGAGTGAAGAATTTTGTGAAGTTGATGATTCTACAAAAAATAATGATAGTAATTTTACTATTTATCCACTGACCAAGAAACGTAAAAGAGGAAATAGATTAATTAATTTTAATATTTTGTTTCCTACAGAACAGTGGTTTATACTTTACTTGAAGGATGGACAAACATTCTTTGTGACTTAATTTATGTGCATCAGAAGTTATTTTGTGCCTTTAGTTTTAAAAATCAAAAGATTTACAAGCTAAACAATGATAATAATGAAGACAAATTTATTATCAAAATGTAAATGTTATTATCATGTAAAGCTGCAATATATGGTGAATGTATATTTACATTTAGTGATGATAATCATGTGTTAATAATGATTCATACATCAGATAAAAAAAAATTCCTCATTCAAAAAAACATCATGTTAACGGAGATAAAATAGATGAAAATGGAGAAGACACGGGATCTCTTTTTGTCGTAACAATAAATTGTTACCCTCGTAATTTTGTTATTGGAATAGAATATTACAGTATAATAAAAAAATATATATTATTAAAGCCGAATAACATCGAGACAATAAGATTTTTTATTAATTACCAATGAGGGAAATGTACTCGGCAAGTTATGGGTAAAAATAAAATTTCTCAAGTGCCAAAAATAATTGCCATTTGTTTAAACTTAGAAGAACCTGAGAAATATACTGGTCACTGCTATCGCCACTCATCAGCAAATTTATTGGCTAACTCTAGGCCAAGTTTGACTGAAATAAAACAACATGGAGGGTGGAAATCGAGCAGTGTTGCAGAGGGTTATATTGAACATTCGTTGAACGATAGAAAAAAAATTTTTGAAAAAATAATTACATCTGATCTCTCATCAACTTCTGAATTCGACCAACCGGTAACTTCAACATTAGCTCCACCATCGACTCCAAAATTCGATTTACCTTTGACTTCAACTTCCGATCAACCATCGATTTCAACGTTGGCTTCAATAGTCAATGAAAATGCAGATCTATTACTTCCTGTATCGAATGAGAATTCAAATATATTACGAGCCGATTCTAATAACCCTATGAAGTCAACTGAGCGTTCCACAAAAATGAATCCAATTCGAAAACCACTTCAACAAATTCAAAATTTATCCTCTGAAAATAAAATACCCATACGTACAACAATAACAGGTACAAAGAAACGTATAAATCAGAATGAAATAAGAAATGATAATATTCACACAGTCGCTCCAGATTGATAACATTTAAAAAGTGCAAAATACAAAATTCAACAATTAATAATCATTACCACGATGATGATAAAAACAATTCTTAAATTTAATAATAAATGCCTAAATATATTATTTGTGTATAGTTAAGTGCGTTGAATAATTTTTTATAATATTTTCCATTGTCAATTAGTAATGATGAACTTATCCTTGATTAAAAACTCTGATTGAAACTGATTGAAAACGTCCAATCAGATTTAATCAGAAATTTCTGATTGACTTTCAATCAGTTTCAATCAGTTTCAATCAGATTTAATCGGAAACTTCCGAAGAATTCTGATTGAAAGTCAATCGGAAATTTCTGATTGACTTTCAATCAGTTCCAATCAGATTTAATCAGAATTTCTTATTGACTTTCAATCAGTTTCAATCAGATTGAATCAGAATTTATTATTGACTTTCAATCAGTTTCAATCAGATTTAATCAGAATTTATTATTGAATTTCAATCAGATTTAATCAGAATTTCTTATTGACTTTCAATCAGTTTCAATCAGATTTAATCAGAATTTATTATTGAATTTCAATCAGTTTCTATCAGATTGAATCGGATATTTTCGGAAGGTTTCGATTGTAAATTAATAAAAAATTACCGATTCTCGGGACAAAATAATTGTATATATTATTAAACGGTAGAAAATCAAAAAATCGAATGTTTCAAAATCTACGTTGAATCTATATTAACAATTAGATTGCATGTCATGAAGTAATATAGAATATACTATATTACCACCAAAAATTGTACTTGTCACTCTGTCAAAGAACAGAGGAGTGCTCTTGTTAGAATTTTTCAATTTCAATTTCAAAGATTTTTATTGATTGTTAATAAATATATACAATTAATTCAAGTATATCAATACAATGTTTTTTAATTTTTTTTTTGTTCCCTGCCCTTGGGCTTACACAATTATAAAACGATATTTACGTTGTTATGATTTGTTGTGAGTACAAGTGGTTGTTATGTTTGAGTGGGAAAAAAGCGAGAAAAACCCAGTTAGAATTTGTTTATTTTAAAAAGTATTTGGAAAAAATATGACATATTTAAGGATTTTTCATGATGATATGTTGTGGACCTTGTCAGAATTGCTTCCAAGTCTGGAATATAATACGTCTGAACGAAGTTTCTTACCAGGGACACTACACTAGTGGTAGGCGCTATCTAGTAGCGAGAACCGAATTACTCCTACTGCTATTGCTTAGGACTGATGAATTTTCTCTCCTCCATATATATCTTTTCTCTTAAGAAATTTTTCTCTTGGTTCAAGCAACTTTTTTTTCTATTACTTGCATACGAAAATCCTTGCGTTAAACACCCCCAAAAAATTTATTTAAAAAATATAAGTTTAAATACAAAAAATATATTTTAGAATTTATAAAAAATAAATCAGAAAACTATTTTTTTAAGAACTTGACATTGAAATGAAAATAACTAGAAAAAAAAGCAAAACTTTGGAAAACTTCATTCATTATAATTTTTGAGAAATGAAATTACCCACAAAAAAGTTTCTATAAGATTTTCTGATAAAACTGATAGTTTCGCTGGAAAATTAAAAAGATCTCAAAATTTACTATAAATTTGACTTTAAGCTCAAATAACTTTTGAACAGTTAGATTTATCAAAAAATGATGAGACTTTTGTTGTAGAGCATTCAATTTCCTACAAAAATATCTATCGTGCATCATAATTCGTTGATTAGATTATAAGTTAGAAAATTCTAAAATATAAAAAGTTTTTTTCCCGTGTTATTTAAATACTCTGTAAATATGAATAAAAACGGCTGGACGCAAACCGTAGTATTATTATTAAGAGCTTGAATTGGTACAGAAATTTTGGTTTTTAGGTATACTTTCAATTTTTGGATACTAAAAAAAATTTTTTTTTTAACCAACCTTATGTATATATAATTTTTTATTAATGCTTTTTTTATTTTTGTGATAGTTTTAATTCAATCAATACAGTTCTTCAAAAAAAGTTTATACATAATCCTAAAAAATGCTTGTTTTCACTTTTTATAAAATTTATTAAATTGGAAAGACCGATAGAATTCTATACTTTGATACTTCAAAAATTGCTGAATTCATGACAAATGAACTTCATATCTGCCCAAATTTTAATAATTATTAATATTATCTGAATTGTTATTTTCCGATTGAAACGGATTAAAACTGATTGAAAATTTTTTGTCGGATTTAATTGGATTCAATCGGAAAATAATCGATAAATGAATTATTATTTTCTAATTGAATCCGTTTTGTTTGAAACGAAAATTTTTTTTTTCTAGCCAACACAAGATAATTTTGCCGTTTATATTGAGAAAAATTCGCTGAAAATTTTAGCTCTTAAATTTAATTTAAAGTACTTTTTCTCGACTATCAAATTTTTTCATTTAAAAAGTATGTAAATTAAATAACTTTTTTTTAAATTGCTATAACTTAACAGTAGAACATTCTAAAGTAAAAAAGATTTATACTATATTAAACTTACCATTTTTAAACTGTCCAATGTTAAACTACTTTTATCTCATAGATAATATGCCCGAGTCAAAAAACAAATTCTAGTTTGGACCTCAAAAAATTCAATTCCTTTGATCTTTTATCTACCGGTCGGAAAATAATACAATATTGGCACTCTAAATCTATGAAGTCTAAATGCAAACTCTTCATCGATTTTGACTTCTAACGGAGCTCTCAAAATCCTCAAAAAAAAAATTACCGTTTTCTGGACTTAGAAAATTTTCGAGTTGAAAAAAAAAATCTGAGTACTTAGAAAAATTTATGTGTAAAAATAAGTACATTGATTAATTTATTATTATTATTATTATTATTATTATTATTATTATTATTATTATTATTATTATTATTATTATTATTATTATTATTATTATTATTATTATTATTATTATTATTATTATTATTATTATTATTTCTTTTTTTTAGTTAAATGCTCAGGGGGTTATCCCCGGTAGTCCGACTCTACCGAGGGCCTCACCTGAGCGCCAAATCGTTACTGCTGCGATGCTTCATCAACAAGATGATCAGCATGCGCAGCAGGCCAAGTTTCGTTGCCTTAGGAGACGGAGGGATCCGAGTATCACAGCCTTTTACATCCGCGATACCAAAAACTCAACTTGCGATAAACAAGTTGGGATTTTAGCCAATGCAGACACAAAAGACTGTTTCATCCCTCCTAGGACGCCAACAATGAGTACGACAAGCTTGACACGGTAGCCTGGGTAAAGTTTGCCAATTTCAAACAGGAGATCCTGATATATCTCGTGTTTGTGCTCCTCTTTCCCGTGATGTTATACTCAGCCGGAGCTGAGAACTCAATAACATAAATGTTACGAGCGGTTTTATCGAAGAGCACAATATCAGGTTTATTATGATCGATTTTCCGCGTTGTTGCGAATGGCACGTTCCAATAAATACGGCAACGGTCATTCTCAACAACTTGCGGAATATCTCCTGGCAGGTAAGGCAGCACTGGTGTTTTATCGATACCGTGCGTGTATCGAAGATGGTAATAAAGTACTCGCAGAGCAGCATTGTGACGCTGGACGTATGCATTTCTTGCCAGCACAGGACATGCTGACAAAAGATGCATAAGCGTCTCAGGATGTTGTTTACACACCCTACACAATGTGTCGGGTAGCTGCATCTGGAGTACTTTAGCACGGTATTCGAGAGTGTTAATAACACCATCTTGGCAGGCAAAAATGTATCCTTCGGTCTCGGACATCAGGCCAGCTGACTTGAGGAAGGAAAACGTCAGCTGTGTGGACAAGCCATGGTCACGCACGTGTTTAAAGATCACGCTGTGCATGGACTTGTCCATATGTGTGCTGAGCAGTTTTTGTTGCTCAGCGTTCCCGACGACCGTCTTAAATTCCTCCTTAGGGAGTCCAATAAGCGGGTTTACTCTTCCAAGACCGAGGGATTTTGCCGCGTAAATTGCTGCCTTATATAAAAACGCTCCCTTACGCCTATTCTCATGACTATGAACAATTTGCATAAGAAAGTCGTCTTCATCTGCTGTGAAATTGACAACCTCGTATGTTATACCCAAAACCAAACGATCACGTAGACACTCCAAGCTCTGTAGACCTCTCCCTCCGATGTGCCGGGAAAGGTATAATCTGGTGATTGAGGATTTAGGGTGCATGCTCCGATGCATGTTCATGACTTTGCGTGTCTTGATATCGAGATCTCTGAGCTCTTTTCGGGCCCATTTAAGAACACCGAAAGAGTACAGGAGTACTGGGACAGCAAGCATGTTTGTTGCAGAGACTTTGTTTTTTCCGGAAAGTTCTGATGACCAGATTTTCCGGAGTCTCCGTACATACTCGCTGCAGAGAGTCGTTTTGATTTTCGAGATGTCCTGCATAGGACTCCCGTCAATCCCTAGATATTTGTACGACTCTCCGGCGTCAAGATGGTCTATGACGCTCCCATCTACTAACTCGATATCTTCACGCACATCGGAACACTTACCCTTCACCAGATTAACGACCGCGCACTTGTCCAACCCGAAAGCCATGCCGACATCCCGTGTATACTCTCCTACGATATTCAAGGCTGTCTGAAGGTGTTCCTCATCAGGAGCATACACCTTCAGATCATCCATGTAGAGTAAGTGGGTGATCGAATACTTCCGATCAGATGGTGGGCCCACTGAGTATCCACGGGTGCGGCGTAGTGCAACAGATATTGGCAGCAGTGAGATGCAAAACAGCAGAGGGCTCAGAGAATCTGCCTGAAAGACTCCTCGTTTGTACTGTACAACTTCGGTTACACGTTTGTCGTTACCACATGAAATGTGGAACCGTGTTCGCCAAAGCTGCATCGTACGCTGAATGCATCCCACTGTATTGCGATTGACCCCAAGGCATTTGAGCAAAAAGAGAACAAGCTCATGAGATGTTGAGTCGAATGCCTTGCGGTAGTCAATCCAGGCCATTGACAGGTTGCGCTGATAGTAGATCGCGTCTTGAATAACGCATCGATCTACTAACAGGTTCTCTTTGCAACCTGACAGGCCTCTTTTACTGCCTCGTTGTTCGTATATCTGCTGCCATACAGGGTCTATCTCCTGCAGAATGCGATTATTCAGGATTTTGGTGAAAATCTTATAAACCGCATTCAAACAGGTGATAGGCCTGTAGTTTTTCGGGTCAGACAAGTCTCCTTTCTTCGGGATGAGCACGGTTCGCCCTTCTACAAGCCAGCATGGAATGGGTTCATCACCTCTGATGAACGCTGTAAAAATCCGGGCCAGATGACTATGGGTAGAAGTTAGTTTCTTCCACCAAAACAGGTTAATGCCATCTGGACCCGGAGCAGCCCAGTTCTTACCATTATTCAGAGCTGAACGAACTTCTTCCACGCTGACTTCAGGGCTCTCTTCATCAGCATTGTCGTTACGATGTTGTCGATAAAATGCCTCGAAGTCGTTGAGAGCTGGAGTGTCACGATTCACGTTCGGTTGGTCACCGTATAACTCGGACCAGAAAGCTTCTACTCGCTCGATGGATGGGGGATCGCCAGAAACGGATGTCTTAGGTGTCAGAAAGCGTGAAGGACTTAACCGAAACAAAGAGTTATCGGTAAGCCGCTTCAGCTTTTTCTCTAGTGACTTTTTGGCAGTCACTAGAGCCCGCAACCTGTTAAGGGAACCTTCTTTGATGTTTAGAAGATTCGCCTTATTCAGTGTGTGTTGCTGGTATCGTAGTTGAGCCGCAATACTGCGGACTTTTTGTGTAAATGCTTTACGAGCATTTACAAAGTCAATCACACACTGAATGCGGGAGACATGTTTCCGGAGATTATCAATCTTCAGTGAAAGCTGTCCAATGCGCCCTCTCATCTTAGCCTCAGGAGAAGAAGTTTTTCTTCTCGCTGGAGGTAAGAGTGAGGAAGCAGCATCATAGACAGCTCGATTGATGGTGAGCAAAGTAGAGTCTTCCTGAATCCGAGCAGGTAGTTCGTGGTTTTCCGTGTCAAGTAGATGTTTTGGGTAGTGTGTCTTTTTAGAGACACATACTTGTCGTGTGTGTCAAAATCATTGTCGGCGTCTTCGGAAGAACGGCGTCTCTCCTGATGTAGCTGTGCTGGAAAAGACAGACGGTGAGATAACCGTCTGTTAGTTAACAGTGATCTTCGTGTCCTCCGGAGATGAGAGACATAATCACGGAGATGTTGTTGTAAGAATTGGCTATGGTTAGGGTGCATATCGCACCAAAGTGCATGCATCCTAGCCATGTAGCCTCTCCGCTCCGGTTCACTGTTATTATAGCACATCAGGTGATCGGCTCGTAATTCCTCCGTCCACCTAAATGCAGTCCGTTGTTCGCCAAGGTCGTCATCATTCGGGATCTCGGTGCTCCGCCCAGCTAGTGGGTAGCCCTCATCCGAGAAGGGCCGGTTGTGGGGAGCACTTCTGTGTTCAGGATTATCTTGAACTCAGTATACTTTGCATTGGGGAGTTAGCCCAATGCAAAGGTCGTTGTGCGATTGGTAGGCCAGCAGATGGAAGGCCAGCCTACATTGCCCACGATGCGCCACGGGGTAAATAAAACCCCCGCCGGCCGCACAACATGCACCGTGGGCAAATTATTATTATTATTATTATTATTATTATTATTATTATTATTATTATTATTATTATTATTATTATTATTATTATTATTATTATTATTATTATTATTATTATTATTATTATTATTATTATTATTATTATTATTATTATTATTATTATTATTATTATTATTCGCTTTTATATATTCCTGGACAAACTTTTAGTAGGTCTCAAAAAAAATTTTTTTTTAATTTCCGAAATAATATAGAATACAAAATCAAACATTTTGTCCTCAATAAATTTTTGTATTTTAATTGAAGAAATGTATAGGGGAGCCTGGGGCACGAAGGCCCCCTCAAAAATTCGGTAAAAATTTTTTTTTTATTTTCCGTCAAGTTATGACCTTTATACTAATTTTTAAAAAATTATTTTCCGATTGAATCTGATTGAAACTAATAGAGAAAAATCCAATCAGTTTCAATCAGAAAGTACTAAATATTTTTTTCTGATAGAATCTGATTGAAACTGGTAGAAAGTCAATCAGAACCCTCGAACGCTCCCGAACATTTCTGATTGGAAATTTGTTTCTGATTGAAACTGATAGAATTCTGATTGAGTTTCAATCAGATTCAATCGGAGTTTTTAATCAGGGTTATTAATAATCTATGTTAACTATTTATATTCTATTCTATAAATACCAATTCTGAGAAAAAATGTTATTATGTAAACCCTGAAATGGTAATTTTTACCATAAACAAACAAATAATTATACTTTTACAAAAACCATACGAATAGGCCTTATTTTACTACGGTAGGGTAATAAGGCCTACAAGTTAAACAATTAATTAATTAATGTAACGGAACGGCATGACCGTCCACCTCCGTTTGACGGGAGGCCGATACCACGCCCTTTTGGGCATACTCGCGCTGCGTAATCGCCTATCTTCCACCATAATATTATAAAAGCGAAATATGAGCATAAGCTCACATTAGCGTACCCATTAGGCATGCAGTGCATGTGGGTGCCTCACGCACAGCCACCACGAATCCTACCGCAAATCGACCCACACTCCTCCCATCTCAGGAAATAGAGAGACTGGTCGAAGCGGGGCTTGGAATGGGTCTCCCATGGTACCAATTCCCTGTATTGGTCAACAGATTGCGCATGGTTAGTGGTGGGCACAATTTCTTCCCACAGACCCATAAGGGCAACCACCACTCATATAAGCACTAGGATTTCAGACATGCCATTATACACACTTGCCCTCATCCATCACCTAGTGTTCTATTATCTCCGAGTTTTTGTGGACGCCATGATGTTTTGAGACCCAAAATGGCGGCGGTTGGTCCACTCGGGGTACAAGTTAAACAAACTGGAATAGTTTAACTACACTGTAAAAAATCGGGAGTGAATTCGGAGTTAAATTAAATCCGAATTCACTCCGCATTCACTCCGCCACTCGGAGTTCCGGAGTTTTAAAAAAAATCACTCCGTATGCGGAGTAAATGGGGAGTTTTTTTTTGGCGGAGTGATTGCGGAGTGACGCGGATTTTATTTCACTCTCAATTCACTCCAGCCCGGAGTTTTAATACTTAAATTAATTTATTTAAATTTATATTCAACCGTTAAATAGTGTGTGTTCGGAAGTGCAAATGTGTGCGTGCGGGAGTTGTGAGCATGCGCAAATATGTGCGTGTTTGCGCAAAGGTATGCGTGTGTGCAAACGTGTGCACATGTGCGAATGTGTGCGAGTGTGCAAATGTGTGCACATTTGCGAATGTGTGCAAATGTGTGCGAGTATGCAAATGTGTGCACATGTGCGAATGTGTGCAAATGTGTGCGTGTGTGCAAATGTGTGGGTGTGTGCGTGCGCGTATGTGCGAGTGCTTGATTGTGTGTACGTGTGTGGGTTCGAATATGTGTGTGGGTGAGTGCGTGCCTATTAGCTGATCAGTAATTTTATACACGAGTTTTTACTTCGATTACATAAGGTCGAGTTATGTTTTATTAATTATATTCTTACAACTCCTCTCCGGAGTGAATTTCACTCCAGAGGAATTAAATTAATAAAAAATTACGTACTCTGCAAAAACTCCCCTTCGGAGTGAATTTTACTCCGAGCGGAGTGAATAATTAAAAATTCATTCACTCCGCATTCACTCCGGATTTAATCCGCATTCACTCCGCGAATTTTTTACAGTGTATACTTAATAAAATTGGTATTAGAGATGAATCATGACTTAAATTTAGCAACAATACTTTTTAATAATCAGAAAACTAGATTGTTTTGCTCAGCAACACTTGAAATTATCAGTATTCTTTTTAAGAGTCAGAAGACTAAATTGTTTTCTATAATTTCTTCTGCACTACGACAGCATATGATGGATGATGAAATATAGAAGACAGAGAACATAATAGTATCGGGACTCTATAAATTTTTCGTAACACCTCTATGTAAGTCCCTTTCATTAGAGTATCCTTTTGCAGTGCTTTTGACATATCAGTTACAATTTCATTTGGTATTTTAGTTTTAGATGAAATCTATTCTGTAAGCCAAAATTCAATTATTTTAGTATCGTGTCGTTCTGAGAGCATTTGGCAAACTGGAATAATCGAAGACCAAACGTAAGTAACAATCTGATACAAAAATATCGAACCATTATAATAATTTTCAACGGATGAGATTTTTCGAACGATACTTTCGGTGGTATCAATTGATACAATGGGATTTTAAGTCATTATAAACGTCAGTTTGTTCAGGTGTCCAATACATAATATAGAATTTATCAAATCCAACTTGCCTAATATTAGAACACAGTTCTACATTATTATTCTTTAAATTTTTTAGAGAATCCTATAGGTTTCCGTCTATACCAAGACGTTTTTTTTTTCGCTTGATGTTGAATCTGATTTAGGACACCTATTCCAGGAATGATAGGCGCTTCCTGATCACCATACTCTGATGTTTTTTTGAATGAGGAATTTTTTTTTTATCTGATGTATGAATCATTATTAACACATGATTATCATCACTAAATGTAAATATACATTCACCATATATTGCAGCTTTACATGATAATAACATTTACATTTTGATAATAAATTTGTCTTCATTATTATCATTGTTTAGCTTGTAAATCTTTTGATTTTTAAAACTAAAGGCACAAAATAACTTCTGATGCACATAAATTAAGTCACAAAGAATGTTTGTCCATCCTTCAAGTAAAGTATAAACCACTGTTCTGTAGGAAACAAAATATTAAAATTAATTAATCTATTTCCTCTTTTACGTTTCTTGGTCAGTGGATAAATAGTAAAATTACTATCATTATTTTTTGTAGAATCATCAACTTCACAAAATTCTTCACTCTTCATGGAGGAAATGTCATTTTCAATTTTATGATCGAATTGTAAATTTCGTGCTTCAAGATAAGTCTTCTTGATGTTATATCTATCTTGAAAAACATCAAAGTATAAGGCAATTGGAGTCT
>CP092726.1:18485564-18498064 GCA_030273425.1 Microplitis manilae | reverse complement strand
AATTATTAATTAAATTTGTAATTATTCTTTGATTGATTTTATTAATTCATAGATCAATAATGTTAATTTATTATAGACATTATGACATCTTGGGCTAATGTTCCACTTATTGATGTCTTAAAGAGAATAATACATTTTGATATTTTTTTCGACGATGGAAAAATAAAACCAAAAGCACATCCCGTTGGGAAGGAAATATGTTCTATTTGGAAACTTTCATCTGGGAAATACCTTAAGACTCCAATTGCCTTATACTTTGATGTTTTTCAAGATAGATATAACATCAAGAAGACTTATCTTGAAGCACGAAATTTACAATTCGATCATAAAATTGAAAATGACATTTCCTCCATGAAGAGTGAAGAATTTTGTGAAGTTGATGATTCTACAAAAAATAATGATAGTAATTTTACTATTTATCCACTGACCAAGAAACGTAAAAGAGGAAATAGATTAATTAATTTTAATATTTTGTTTCCTACAGAACAGTGGTTTATACTTTACTTGAAGGATGGACAAACATTCTTTGTGACTTAATTTATGTGCATCAGAAGTTATTTTGTGCCTTTAGTTTTAAAAATCAAAAGATTTACAAGCTAAACAATGATAATAATGAAGACAAATTTATTATCAAAATGTAAATGTTATTATCATGTAAAGCTGCAATATATGGTGAATGTATATTTACATTTAGTGATGATAATCATGTGTTAATAATGATTCATACATCAGATAAAAAAAAAATTCCTCATTCAAAAAAACATCATGTTAACGGAGATAAAATAGATGAAAATGGAGAAGACACGGGATCTCTTTTTGTCGTAACAATAAATTGTTACCCTCGTAATTTTGTTATTGGAATAGAATATTACAGTATAATAAAAAAATATATATTATTAAAGCCGAATAACATCGAGACAATAAGATTTTTTATTAATTACCAATGAGGGAAATGTACTCGGCAAGTTATGGGTAAAAATAAAATTTCTCAAGTGCCAAAAATAATTGCCATTTGTTTAAACTTAGAAGAACCTGAGAAATATACTGGTCACTGCTATCGCCACTCATCAGCAAATTTATTGGCTAACTCTAGGCCAAGTTTGACTGAAATAAAACAACATGGAGGGTGGAAATCGAGCAGTGTTGCAGAGGGTTATATTGAACATTCGTTGAACGATAGAAAAAAAATTTTTGAAAAAATAATTACATCTGATCTCTCATCAACTTCTGAATTCGACCAACCGGTAACTTCAACATTAGCTCCACCATCGACTCCAAAATTCGATTTACCTTTGACTTCAACTTCCGATCAACCATCGATTTCAACGTTGGCTTCAATAGTCAATGAAAATGCAGATCTATTACTTCCTGTATCGAATGAGAATTCAAATATATTACGAGCCGATTCTAATAACCCTATGAAGTCAACTGAGCGTTCCACAAAAATGAATCCAATTCGAAAACCACTTCAACAAATTCAAAATTTATCCTCTGAAAATAAAATACCCATACGTACAACAATAACAGGTACAAAGAAACGTATAAATCAGAATGAAATAAGAAATGATAATATTCACACAGTCGCTCCAGATTGATAACATTTAAAAAGTGCAAAATACAAAATTCAACAATTAATAATCATTACCACGATGATGATAAAAACAATTCTTAAATTTAATAATAAATGCCTAAATATATTATTTGTGTATAGTTAAGTGCGTTGAATAATTTTTTATAATATTTTCCATTGTCAATTAGTAATGATGAACTTATCCTTGATTAAAAACTCTGATTGAAACTGATTGAAAACGTCCAATCAGATTTAATCAGAAATTTCTGATTGACTTTCAATCAGTTTCAATCAGTTTCAATCAGATTTAATCGGAAACTTCCGAAGAATTCTGATTGAAAGTCAATCGGAAATTTCTGATTGACTTTCAATCAGTTCCAATCAGATTTAATCAGAATTTCTTATTGACTTTCAATCAGTTTCAATCAGATTGAATCAGAATTTATTATTGACTTTCAATCAGTTTCAATCAGATTTAATCAGAATTTATTATTGAATTTCAATCAGATTTAATCAGAATTTCTTATTGACTTTCAATCAGTTTCAATCAGATTTAATCAGAATTTATTATTGAATTTCAATCAGTTTCTATCAGATTGAATCGGATATTTTCGGAAGGTTTCGATTGTAAATTAATAAAAAATTACCGATTCTCGGGACAAAATAATTGTATATATTATTAAACGGTAGAAAATCAAAAAATCGAATGTTTCAAAATCTACGTTGAATCTATATTAACAATTAGATTGCATGTCATGAAGTAATATAGAATATACTATATTACCACCAAAAATTGTACTTGTCACTCTGTCAAAGAACAGAGGAGTGCTCTTGTTAGAATTTTTCAATTTCAATTTCAAAGATTTTTATTGATTGTTAATAAATATATACAATTAATTCAAGTATATCAATACAATGTTTTTTAATTTTTTTTTGTTCCCTGCCCTTGGGCTTACACAATTATAAAACGATATTTACGTTGTTATGATTTGTTGTGAGTACAAGTGGTTGTTATGTTTGAGTGGGAAAAAAGCGAGAAAAACCCAGTTAGAATTTGTTTATTTTAAAAAGTATTTGGAAAAAATATGACATATTTAAGGATTTTTCATGATGATATGTTGTGGACCTTGTCAGAATTGCTTCCAAGTCTGGAATATAATACGTCTGAACGAAGTTTCTTACCAGGGACACTACACTAGTGGTAGGCGCTATCTAGTAGCGAGAACCGAATTACTCCTACTGCTATTGCTTAGGACTGATGAATTTTCTCTCCTCCATATATATCTTTTCTCTTAAGAAATTTTTCTCTTGGTTCAAGCAACTTTTTTTCTATTACTTGCATACGAAAATCCTTGCGTTAAACACCCCCAAAAAATTTATTTAAAAAATATAAGTTTAAATACAAAAAATATATTTTAGAATTTATAAAAAATAAATCAGAAAACTATTTTTTTAAGAACTTGACATTGAAATGAAAATAACTAGAAAAAAAAGCAAAACTTTGGAAAACTTCATTCATTATAATTTTTGAGAAATGAAATTACCCACAAAAAAGTTTCTATAAGATTTTCTGATAAAACTGATAGTTTCGCTGGAAAATTAAAAAGATCTCAAAATTTACTATAAATTTGACTTTAAGCTCAAATAACTTTTGAACAGTTAGATTTATCAAAAAATGATGAGACTTTTGTTGTAGAGCATTCAATTTCCTACAAAAATATCTATCGTGCATCATAATTCGTTGATTAGATTATAAGTTAGAAAATTCTAAAATATAAAAAGTTTTTTTCCCGTGTTATTTAAATACTCTGTAAATATGAATAAAAACGGCTGGACGCAAACCGTAGTATTATTATTAAGAGCTTGAATTGGTACAGAAATTTTGGTTTTTAGGTATACTTTCAATTTTTGGATACTAAAAAAAAAATTTTTTTTTTAACCAACCTTATGTATATATAATTTTTTATTAATGCTTTTTTTTATTTTTGTGATAGTTTTAATTCAATCAATACAGTTCTTCAAAAAAAGTTTATACATAATCCTAAAAAATGCTTGTTTTCACTTTTTATAAAATTTATTAAATTGGAAAGACCGATAGAATTCTATACTTTGATACTTCAAAAATTGCTGAATTCATGACAAATGAACTTCATATCTGCCCAAATTTTAATAATTATTAATATTATCTGAATTGTTATTTTCCGATTGAAACGGATTAAAACTGATTGAAAATTTTTTGTCGGATTTAATTGGATTCAATCGGAAAATAATCGATAAATGAATTATTATTTTCTAATTGAATCCGTTTTGTTTGAAACGAAAATTTTTTTTTTCTAGCCAACACAAGATAATTTTGCCGTTTATATTGAGAAAAATTCGCTGAAAATTTTAGCTCTTAAATTTAATTTAAAGTACTTTTTCTCGACTATCAAATTTTTTCATTTAAAAAGTATGTAAATTAAATAACTTTTTTTTTTAAATTGCTATAACTTAACAGTAGAACATTCTAAAGTAAAAAAGATTTATACTATATTAAACTTACCATTTTTAAACTGTCCAATGTTAAACTACTTTTATCTCATAGATAATATGCCCGAGTCAAAAAACAAATTCTAGTTTGGACCTCAAAAAATTCAATTCCTTTGATCTTTTATCTACCGGTCGGAAAATAATACAATATTGGCACTCTAAATCTATGAAGTCTAAATGCAAACTCTTCATCGATTTTGACTTCTAACGGAGCTCTCAAAATCCTCAAAAAAAAAATTACCGTTTTCTGGACTTAGAAAATTTTCGAGTTGAAAAAAAAAATCTGAGTACTTAGAAAAATTTATGTGTAAAAATAAGTACATTGATTAATTTATTATTATTATTATTATTATTATTATTATTATTATTATTATTATTATTATTATTATTATTATTATTATTATTATTATTATTATTATTATTATTATTATTTCTTTTTTTTAGTTAAATGCTCAGGGGGTTATCCCCGGTAGTCCGACTCTACCGAGGGCCTCACCTGAGCGCCAAATCGTTACTGCTGCGATGCTTCATCAACAAGATGATCAGCATGCGCAGCAGGCCAAGTTTCGTTGCCTTAGGAGACGGAGGGATCCGAGTATCACAGCCTTTTACATCCGCGATACCAAAAACTCAACTTGCGATAAACAAGTTGGGATTTTAGCCAATGCAGACACAAAAGACTGTTTCATCCCTCCTAGGACGCCAACAATGAGTACGACAAGCTTGACACGGTAGCCTGGGTAAAGTTTGCCAATTTCAAACAGGAGATCCTGATATATCTCGTGTTTGTGCTCCTCTTTTACCGTGATGTTATACTCAGCCGGAGCTGAGAACTCAATAACATAAATGTTACGAGCGGTTTTATCGAAGAGCACAATATCAGGTTTATTATGATCGATTTTCCGCGTTGTTGCGAATGGCACGTTCCAATAAATACGGCAACGGTCATTCTCAACAACTTGCGGAATATCTCCTGGCAGGTAAGGCAGCACTGGTGTTTTATCGATACCGTGCGTGTATCGAAGATGGTAATAAAGTACTCGCAGAGCAGCATTGTGACGCTGGACGTATGCATTTCTTGCCAGCACAGGACATGCTGACAAAAGATGCATAAGCGTCTCAGGATGTTGTTTACACACCCTACACAATGTGTCGGGTAGCTGCATCTGGAGTACTTTAGCACGGTATTCGAGAGTGTTAATAACACCATCTTGGCAGGCAAAAATGTATCCTTCGGTCTCGGACATCAGGCCAGCTGACTTGAGGAAGGAAAACGTCAGCTGTGTGGACAAGCCATGGTCACGCACGTGTTTAAAGATCACGCTGTGCATGGACTTGTCCATATGTGTGCTGAGCAGTTTTTGTTGCTCAGCGTTCCCGACGACCGTCTTAAATTCCTCCTTAGGGAGTCCAATAAGCGGGTTTACTCTTCCAAGACCGAGGGATTTTGCCGCGTAAATTGCTGCCTTATATAAAAACGCTCCCTTACGCCTATTCTCATGACTATGAACAATTTGCATAAGAAAGTCGTCTTCATCTGCTGTGAAATTGACAACCTCGTATGTTATACCCAAAACCAAACGATCACGTAGACACTCCAAGCTCTGTAGACCTCTCCCTCCGATGTGCCGGGAAAGGTATAATCTGGTGATTGAGGATTTAGGGTGCATGCTCCGATGCATGTTCATGACTTTGCGTGTCTTGATATCGAGATCTCTGAGCTCTTTTCGGGCCCATTTAAGAACACCGAAAGAGTACAGGAGTACTGGGACAGCAAGCATGTTTGTTGCAGAGACTTTGTTTTTTCCGGAAAGTTCTGATGACCAGATTTTCCGGAGTCTCCGTACATACTCGCTGCAGAGAGTCGTTTTGATTTTCGAGATGTCCTGCATAGGACTCCCGTCAATCCCTAGATATTTGTACGACTCTCCGGCGTCAAGATGGTCTATGACGCTCCCATCTACTAACTCGATATCTTCACGCACATCGGAACACTTACCCTTCACCAGATTAACGACCGCGCACTTGTCCAACCCGAAAGCCATGCCGACATCCCGTGTATACTCTCCTACGATATTCAAGGCTGTCTGAAGGTGTTCCTCATCAGGAGCATACACCTTCAGATCATCCATGTAGAGTAAGTGGGTGATCGAATACTTCCGATCAGATGGTGGGCCCACTGAGTATCCACGGGTGCGGCGTAGTGCAACAGATATTGGCAGCAGTGAGATGCAAAACAGCAGAGGGCTCAGAGAATCTGCCTGAAAGACTCCTCGTTTGTACTGTACAACTTCGGTTACACGTTTGTCGTTACCACATGAAATGTGGAACCGTGTTCGCCAAAGCTGCATCGTACGCTGAATGCATCCCACTGTATTGCGATTGACCCCAAGGCATTTGAGCAAAAAGAGAACAAGCTCATGAGATGTTGAGTCGAATGCCTTGCGGTAGTCAATCCAGGCCATTGACAGGTTGCGCTGATAGTAGATCGCGTCTTGAATAACGCATCGATCTACTAACAGGTTCTCTTTGCAACCTGACAGGCCTCTTTTACTGCCTCGTTGTTCGTATATCTGCTGCCATACAGGGTCTATCTCCTGCAGAATGCGATTATTCAGGATTTTGGTGAAAATCTTATAAACCGCATTCAAACAGGTGATAGGCCTGTAGTTTTTCGGGTCAGACAAGTCTCCTTTCTTCGGGATGAGCACGGTTCGCCCTTCTACAAGCCAGCATGGAATGGGTTCATCACCTCTGATGAACGCTGTAAAAATCCGGGCCAGATGACTATGGGTAGAAGTTAGTTTCTTCCACCAAAACAGGTTAATGCCATCTGGACCCGGAGCAGCCCAGTTCTTACCATTATTCAGAGCTGAACGAACTTCTTCCACGCTGACTTCAGGGCTCTCTTCATCAGCATTGTCGTTACGATGTTGTCGATAAAATGCCTCGAAGTCGTTGAGAGCTGGAGTGTCACGATTCACGTTCGGTTGGTCACCGTATAACTCGGACCAGAAAGCTTCTACTCGCTCGATGGATGGGGGATCGCCAGAAACGGATGTCTTAGGTGTCAGAAAGCGTGAAGGACTTAACCGAAACAAAGAGTTATCGGTAAGCCGCTTCAGCTTTTTCTCTAGTGACTTTTTGGCAGTCACTAGAGCCCGCAACCTGTTAAGGGAACCTTCTTTGATGTTTAGAAGATTCGCCTTATTCAGTGTGTGTTGCTGGTATCGTAGTTGAGCCGCAATACTGCGGACTTTTTGTGTAAATGCTTTACGAGCATTTACAAAGTCAATCACACACTGAATGCGGGAGACATGTTTCCGGAGATTATCAATCTTCAGTGAAAGCTGTCCAATGCGCCCTCTCATCTTAGCCTCAGGAGAAGAAGTTTTTCTTCTCGCTGGAGGTAAGAGTGAGGAAGCAGCATCATAGACAGCTCGATTGATGGTGAGCAAAGTAGAGTCTTCCTGAATCCGAGCAGGTAGTTCGTGGTTTTCCGTGTCAAGTAGATGTTTTGGGTAGTGTGTCTTTTTAGAGACACATACTTGTCGTGTGTGTCAAAATCATTGTCGGCGTCTTCGGAAGAACGGCGTCTCTCCTGATGTAGCTGTGCTGGAAAAGACAGACGGTGAGATAACCGTCTGTTAGTTAACAGTGATCTTCGTGTCCTCCGGAGATGAGAGACATAATCACGGAGATGTTGTTGTAAGAATTGGCTATGGTTAGGGTGCATATCGCACCAAAGTGCATGCATCCTAGCCATGTAGCCTCTCCGCTCCGGTTCACTGTTATTATAGCACATCAGGTGATCGGCTCGTAATTCCTCCGTCCACCTAAATGCAGTCCGTTGTTCGCCAAGGTCGTCATCATTCGGGATCTCGGTGCTCCGCCCAGCTAGTGGGTAGCCCTCATCCGAGAAGGGCCGGTTGTGGGGAGCACTTCTGTGTTCAGGATTATCTTGAACTCAGTATACTTTGCATTGGGGAGTTAGCCCAATGCAAAGGTCGTTGTGCGATTGGTAGGCCAGCAGATGGAAGGCCAGCCTACATTGCCCACGATGCGCCACGGGGTAAATAAAACCCCCGCCGGCCGCACAACATGCACCGTGGGCAAATTATTATTATTATTATTATTATTATTATTATTATTATTATTATTATTATTATTATTATTATTATTATTATTATTATTATTATTATTATTATTATTATTATTATTATTATTATTATTATTATTATTATTATTATTATTATTATTATTATTATTATTATTCGCTTTTATATATTCCTGGACAAACTTTTAGTAGGTCTCAAAAAAAATTTTTTTTTTAATTTCCGAAATAATATAGAATACAAAATCAAACATTTTGTCCTCAATAAATTTTTGTATTTTAATTGAAGAAATGTATAGGGGAGCCTGGGGCACGAAGGCCCCCCTCAAAAATTCGGTAAAAATTTTTTTTTTATTTTCCGTCAAGTTATGACCTTTATACTAATTTTTAAAAAATTATTTTCCGATTGAATCTGATTGAAACTAATAGAGAAAAATCCAATCAGTTTCAATCAGAAAGTACTAAATATTTTTTTCTGATAGAATCTGATTGAAACTGGTAGAAAGTCAATCAGAACCCTCGAACGCTCCCGAACATTTCTGATTGGAAATTTGTTTCTGATTGAAACTGATAGAATTCTGATTGAGTTTCAATCAGATTCAATCGGAGTTTTTAATCAGGGTTATTAATAATCTATGTTAACTATTTATATTCTATTCTATAAATACCAATTCTGAGAAAAAATGTTATTATGTAAACCCTGAAATGGTAATTTTTACCATAAACAAACAAATAATTATACTTTTACAAAAACCATACGAATAGGCCTTATTTTACTACGGTAGGGTAATAAGGCCTACAAGTTAAACAATTAATTAATTAATGTAACGGAACGGCATGACCGTCCACCTCCGTTTGACGGGAGGCCGATACCACGCCCTTTTGGGCATACTCGCGCTGCGTAATCGCCTATCTTCCACCATAATATTATAAAAGCGAAATATGAGCATAAGCTCACATTAGCGTACCCATTAGGCATGCAGTGCATGTGGGTGCCTCACGCACAGCCACCACGAATCCTACCGCAAATCGACCCACACTCCTCCCATCTCAGGAAATAGAGAGACTGGTCGAAGCGGGGCTTGGAATGGGTCTCCCATGGTACCAATTCCCTGTATTGGTCAACAGATTGCGCATGGTTAGTGGTGGGCACAATTTCTTCCCACAGACCCATAAGGGCAACCACCACTCATATAAGCACTAGGATTTCAGACATGCCATTATACACACTTGCCCTCATCCATCACCTAGTGTTCTATTATCTCCGAGTTTTTGTGGACGCCATGATGTTTTGAGACCCAAAATGGCGGCGGTTGGTCCACTCGGGGTACAAGTTAAACAAACTGGAATAGTTTAACTACACTGTAAAAAATCGGGAGTGAATTCGGAGTTAAATTAAATCCGAATTCACTCCGCATTCACTCCGCCACTCGGAGTTCCGGAGTTTTAAAAAAAATCACTCCGTATGCGGAGTAAATGGGGAGTTTTTTGGCGGAGTGATTGCGGAGTGACGCGGATTTTATTTCACTCTCAATTCACTCCAGCCCGGAGTTTTAATACTTAAATTAATTTATTTAAATTTATATTCAACCGTTAAATAGTGTGTGTTCGGAAGTGCAAATGTGTGCGTGCGGGAGTTGTGAGCATGCGCAAATATGTGCGTGTTTGCGCAAAGGTATGCGTGTGTGCAAACGTGTGCACATGTGCGAATGTGTGCGAGTGTGCAAATGTGTGCACATTTGCGAATGTGTGCAAATGTGTGCGAGTATGCAAATGTGTGCACATGTGCGAATGTGTGCAAATGTGTGCGTGTGTGCAAATGTGTGGGTGTGTGCGTGCGCGTATGTGCGAGTGCTTGATTGTGTGTACGTGTGTGGGTTCGAATATGTGTGTGGGTGAGTGCGTGCCTATTAGCTGATCAGTAATTTTATACACGAGTTTTTACTTCGATTACATAAGGTCGAGTTATGTTTTATTAATTATATTCTTACAACTCCTCTCCGGAGTGAATTTCACTCCAGAGGAATTAAATTAATAAAAAATTACGTACTCTGCAAAAACTCCCCTTCGGAGTGAATTTTACTCCGAGCGGAGTGAATAATTAAAAATTCATTCACTCCGCATTCACTCCGGATTTAATCCGCATTCACTCCGCGAATTTTTTACAGTGTATACTTAATAAAATTGGTATTAGAGATGAATCATGACTTAAATTTAGCAACAATACTTTTTAATAATCAGAAAACTAGATTGTTTTGCTCAGCAACACTTGAAATTATCAGTATTCTTTTTAAGAGTCAGAAGACTAAATTGTTTTCTATAATTTCTTCTGCACTACGACAGCATATGATGGATGATGAAATATAGAAGACAGAGAACATAATAGTATCGGGACTCTATAAATTTTTCGTAACACCTCTATGTAAGTCCCTTTCATTAGAGTATCCTTTTGCAGTGCTTTTGACATATCAGTTACAATTTCATTTGGTATTTTAGTTTTAGATGAAATCTATTCTGTAAGCCAAAATTCAATTATTTTAGTATCGTGTCGTTCTGAGAGCATTTGGCAAACTGGAATAATCGAAGACCAAACGTAAGTAACAATCTGATACAAAAATATCGAACCATTATAATAATTTTCAACGGATGAGATTTTTCGAACGATACTTTCGGTGGTATCAATTGATACAATGGGATTTTAAGTCATTATAAACGTCAGTTTGTTCAGGTGTCCAATACATAATATAGAATTTATCAAATCCAACTTGCCTAATATTAGAACACAGTTCTACATTATTATTCTTTAAATTTTTTAGAGAATCCTATAGGTTTCCGTCTATACCAAGACGTTTTTTTTTTCGCTTGATGTTGAATCTGATTTAGGACACCTATTCCAGGAATGATAGGCGCTTCCTGATCACCATACTCTGATGTTTTTTTGAATGAGGAATTTTTTTTTTATCTGATGTATGAATCATTATTAACACATGATTATCATCACTAAATGTAAATATACATTCACCATATATTGCAGCTTTACATGATAATAACATTTACATTTTGATAATAAATTTGTCTTCATTATTATCATTGTTTAGCTTGTAAATCTTTTGATTTTTAAAACTAAAGGCACAAAATAACTTCTGATGCACATAAATTAAGTCACAAAGAATGTTTGTCCATCCTTCAAGTAAAGTATAAACCACTGTTCTGTAGGAAACAAAATATTAAAATTAATTAATCTATTTCCTCTTTTACGTTTCTTGGTCAGTGGATAAATAGTAAAATTACTATCATTATTTTTTGTAGAATCATCAACTTCACAAAATTCTTCACTCTTCATGGAGGAAATGTCATTTTCAATTTTATGATCGAATTGTAAATTTCGTGCTTCAAGATAAGTCTTCTTGATGTTATATCTATCTTGAAAAACATCAAAGTATAAGGCAATTGGAGTCTTAAGGTATTTCCCAGATGAAAGTTTCCAAATAGAACATATTTCCTTCCCAACGGGATGTGCTTTTGGTTTTATTTTTCCATCGTCGAAAAAAATATCAAAATGTATTATTCTCTTTAAGACATCAATAAGTGGAACATTAGCCCAAGATGTCATAATGTCTATAATAAATTAACATTATTGATCTATGAATTAATAAAATCAATCAAAGAATAATTACAAATTTAATTAATAATTATTTACTTACAAAATAGTTTCTATTAATTAAATAGCGTTGTGAAACTACAATAATGTTTATTATTGATAGTTCGATAGTCTTTTGTTTTTCATTATAATGCAATAAAGAGAGAAATTCAAACAAGATTTAAATCATCGCGCCAATAATAATAAAGAAAAAAAAATTATTTTGAGTTTTCATACTTGAATTTCTTCGATCTAAGTAATAAATAATAAGTTCATAAATAATTTTTTTATTTTTTGGATAATTTATTAATCATATTTATGACTATGATGAATGTGAAATTATTTATCGCTCACGCTGCTTGATTTTTATAAAATGAACGGTTATTTTATTTACAATAAACGTATAATAAAAATTATATTAGTATAAAAGTTTTTTATTCTTAGTATTAAAAAAATGTTCATACAATGAAATTCTGTGTTCATCTATAGATTTAAACTGACAATAAATACGTATATTTTTGTAGTAGGACTATATAAGATAAAAACCAATAATTGTTTGTTATTTTAATAGCATCTTAAGGTTTTTATAATAAACTTTTTAGTTTCATTTTAAGTAAAATAAAATTTTTTAAATCTTATTAAATTTA